>JAIPRL010002338.1:0-61841 GCA_025469235.1 Pemphigus obesinymphae | reverse complement strand
TTTCCCTGGTAATGGATGAGATAACAAAGGATATACAGGGGGAGGTACCATGGTGTATGTTGTTTGCAGATGATATAGTACTGATAGGAGAAAGTCCCGAGGAAGTGAATGGTAGACTTGAAGAGTGAAGGGAAGCTCTGGAAAGTAAAGGACTAAGGATTAGTAGGAGTAAAACAGAATATATAGAGTATGATTTTGGTGAAAGGGAACACGGAGGGAATAGGAAAAGGCTAGAAATAAAGTTAAGTGGTGATGTGGTGGGAGAAGTGGAGAGGTTCAAGTATTTAGGGTCCGTTGTACAAAAAGATGGGGGTTTCGAAGAGGATATGAAACACAGGAGTAAGTGTGGATGGACAAAGTGGAGAGAAGCGTCAGGTATTCTGTATGATAAAAGAATCCCTATTAGGTTAAAAGGTAAATTTTATAAGGCAGTGGTCAGACCTGCAATGATGTATGGAACGGAATGTTGAGCAGTAGGTAGAAAGATAGAACATAGAATGAGTGTAGCTGAGATAAGAATGTTAAGGTGGATGAGTGGGGTTACTAGAACGTTCTGATAGCGAATTAATTTTAGTTTGTACATTAAAAGGGTAATTTTTCGATTTTCCTGTAGTTTTCTTGAACTTTTTTATAAATTGGAAAATAATATTACATTTGCTTTGCTCAGAATTTATTTATTTAAAATAACTGAAATTTTAAAACCCATGGTAAAATATCAATACTTGGAACCGGTATTGATTTTATGATTTAAATTTTTGGCTTATCGGTTATAAACACCGTCCTTATTTAATATAAAATCTTTAAAAAAAAAAAAAAACGGACTAACTGATTTTACAATTTTGTTATCGGATAAAAAGTATGGTTGTAGTAATTACGACTTATAGCAATATATATATATATTAGCTATAATTGCTATTATGTGCAACAAATTATAATTGAATTTTTGACATAGAAACACAAAATGTACTTACAAATAATGAAAATGAAATTATAATAATGTATGTTTGTAATTAACGTGTAAATTAATTAAATTAAATTAAATTATATATACCTATACATATATATATTTATATTATATTTTAATTTAATTTAATTTTAATGTTGGGGTCATTCTGTATACATCTGTATATATTTATAGTATTTTTGGAAAAATATTGAGCTCTTTAATATTACACTTGAATTGTTACCTCGATAATTTAATGTGGATTAAGTTGGGCATATTGTGTATATTATTAACGCAATCTTTTTTGAAACTTCGTAATTTGTTTAATTTAATCTTAAAAAGTTTACGGGAATATTCGTGGAAGAAAAAACTTCTGCAGAATTAGTTTTCTGAGAGTTATCGTTTTTCGGTGTATTTCGGTAGATAAAATGTATAATACTTATAAGTATCTTGTATGATTCTAATCCACCAATTATACAGTGTACGGTTAATAATATATCTATTGAATAATAAGACGGTTTATTTTTTTTTTTATGTGATTCATTTCCATATATATTTGAACACTTGGCCTCAAAGGATTTTCGCCCTACACTTCATCTACACAGCAGCTCGGTAATATTTGTAAAGAAAAATCGAAAAAAAAACAGCAACTTTTTTAATAATAAAAATATAAAATAAATGTTCATTCGGTTCTAAGAGCAATAACTTGTAGGTATGGTATTATAAAATGAAAAAGTCCTCCTCACAAGATGATAGTGGAACAAATATTATGATGGGGGAGCTTCAGATAGAATAAAATATAAATTTATACAAAATATATACATATTATGCGAATACTGTAGGGAAAAATATTCCAAAACGTGCAATGAACTCTTTCATAACCTTTCTATATCTTTTTTGTTCGCAATAGAGTTGGTGTAATAATAATGTATGTTGTTGTAAAATATTGTTCATAATATTGGAACAGTTTCATACAGATTAACTGTGGATTAACTGTGTGTGATTACGCGTATCTATTTCAATTATACGCAACTTTGGCGACTTCTAATTTAATTTAACCCTTTCAGTTCTACATAGTTTTTCGCATTTTTATCCTCCAGTACTGCATAAAATTGATATTGTTCCATTTTATATATACACACAATATTTATGTTTTTAAGTCGTGTATTGTAGACGAAAATTAAAAAAGTCAATATTTACCAAGATACTTACCTTTTAAATTTTTACACCCAGTGGGGTTTCTAAAGTGTCGTAATTATCGGATAACCGATAAAGATGGAGTGAAATAATGTATCATACATTTCTTAGAGACGTAGTAATAAATTGAAATTAAAATGATCATAAAAATCAAAATAAACACGAAACGCAAAACGTGAAATGTGCACGCAATTATTATATCACATGTAATACAGAAGTTGTCGAATACCCCTGATAAGAGCAAACATGAAAATATTGATTGGAAACGATCGTAATTGAATTTTTTTTTCAAGGAGTTTGAAATTTCATTATTTGTCGGTTAGTATAGGTTCCATATGTTTAGGACGAATAGATAACGTTTTATAATATACCCCGACGAGTATACTCGTCCAAAGCACTCAAATGGTTAATTTAATTCTAACGTGAATTTATTTTTAAACTTTCCTACTCAATTCTCATACCTATCATATTCAGGATAATTCAATAAGCGTGCTCACAATGGAAAACCAGCTCATGTTACGTACAATTTTTTATGACTAAGAAAATTAACAAATAAAGTCACCACGGTTTTTATATATTATTAAGGAGTTTATATAATATACAAGTAATGAACTTATCACCACGTCATGAAATTAAATAAACATTTTCATGAGAATAAAGGTCGTTCCGCGCTACGCGTGTTTCATGTTTCGCGTTTGGCAAGTATTTCGTGAAAAAGCTATATACGTTATTCGCGTTTCACATTTCGTGCTTCGCGTTTATACATACAAAATTAATTTTTCACGTCCTTTGATTTCGTCGATTTATCGCCTCGGCCCCGAAATGGTTTTCGCAAAACAGTTTCCACGAACGCCATACACAGTGTTCAGAAATTTTCATTTCGTTTTTTTCTATTCGCGCGAATAGTGCGTGAACCTTTAAGACCTTTTCGCATTTCATATACCTATTATCATATTATATGATATCCTACCAGGCTTAACCTAAACTATTGAGCTAATTAAATATCCTATATAACTGTATCCTATACCAGCTAACGAGCGATGTGCATCCATTCCCTACTTGCCGCTATTTTTAAATTTGTTTTTTTTTTTTTAATATTTATTTATAGTACCTATTCCGTATAGTTCGAAACAAATAGGGTATAGGTACCCTCGTTTTAATTTGTAGTACATACCTATCGAAATATTAATTTATTAGCAACGGGCCGGTCAATAACGTTCGTCGTGATATTTTTTCAAGTCGATTTTCTCTTTTTGTTTTCCGCGCAAGTTTTTCCTCCATGGTGTATCTGTTTATCACTGTGCAGTAGACCACGACAATCGTGCCCCCGCATATGGGAATAACCCAGCGTCGACGTAGTCCAAAGGATGGGTGTCTAACCTAACCTAGCGTTTTTTGCTCTAATAAGCAATGTTGCTCAAATCAAATAAACAATTTGGGTGTTATCAATTATTTAATTATGTATTATTAGTAGTTCTTAAGTACTCACTACTTTCTATTGGAATTTTTTTTTTATAATTATAAAATTATTTACAATTCTAATAGTTTGATTTCAACTCTGAAAAAAATCGTTTGATAGTAATTGAGTTTATCAGCTTATTTTCTAGGATGTTGTGGAAATAGATTTTTGACATTTTAATAATAAATATTTTATTCATTTCTGAAATTTCGAATATTAGTTTTCATATATTACATTAAACTTATCTATAAATTAAACAAAAACATAGAAAAATGACTAGTCAATTTAAGTCATTTTACTGCAGAATTTAGATAGGATAATTTTAAGTAGTTTATTATTTGATCCATTTTTAGAAATATACGAATATATATATATTATGTATATATTATGTAGATGAAAATTAATTTTTAACATTTTAAAAGGTACCAGGATGGTATTAAATTTAACATCGGTAAGTAGGTACTATACTAATTTTGAAATATCAAAAATGGATTCCCACAATATCTTAAAAATATGCTGAAATATTTTTACAAAGCTAAAATCAAATTATTGTGTAGTGTGATATTTGAAGTTGGTATGAGCAAGGCCGTATTTAGATTTAATTTTCAAAAGGGGTCCAAAATATATTTTATAATTTTAGTACAAATTGAATTTGTGTTTTGTCCATAATTATTTATCAAATTTAAGGATCTTGAAAACAGATTTGAATTTATTAACAAATTTGTTTAGACAATTTTTTACATTTTAAGACAATTTTAAGGAATAAGTAAAAAGTAAAAGTAAAAGTAAAAAGTCGATCAAAATTCGAGTTATCCAATTAGTTTTCAAAATATTTACGAACAACTTAATCAGGACCTAGTCTTTCCTGACCTAACCTATATGATTGTTTGTATATGTTTTTTTATTTTTGTATTTAAATCATAATCTATACGTTGGTATAAGTATTTTTTTTTTTTTTAAAGTATGTGGTTCATTAATCGATTGTATATGAATACAAATATTAATATATATGTTAAAAGCAAATATAGTTTACATAAAAATTGTACCAAATGTTGGAAAAATCTTGGAAGAGGACTGAAAGAACCCTCATAAGATATGGCCTAGATATGGGCAATTTTAAAAAAATATAAAACTTGACCAAGCAACTTTTTGTATAGGTATAATAGGTAGAATATAACTATGAAAGAACATAAAATAACATTATAAGTACCTATTTAAATAATTGCAATATTTTAAAAAGACATTCATGGTATAATATTTTTAAAAACATTTTCATGTAAATAATTACCAAAATTTCTATATTTAGTAAAATTTTCATTGGATTCAACTATTTTAGTGTTACGGTTGGATTAATGTAATATTGAACTAAGATGCTTAAAAAATGTCATCACATCAATCATGATTTGACAATAAACCGTAAAATACCGCTTCATAGTTTCTTTTATATACCGAAAGTATATTTACATTTGGATATTTTTAGATAACCAAAACAAGGAAAAAACGTTAATATAAATACAATTTCCAAAGTCTATTCTATTATTTACTGTGGTCGTACAATTTTTTTTTTTTTTACTTCAAGTTTTGTGATTTTCTTAAAGTATACACCTTCTTTAATTTCACAACTATCTCAGTGCAGGTACAAGGAGCCTATTTGAGCCAATGTTTGTATAGGGTATATTTTAATAAATATTTTAAAAGTTTTTTTTTTTCAATAAAAAATCATTATTTATATAAGTACCTACTAAATAATAATAGTTTGAAATGTTGAATATTGTATGATCAAATATATATAAATACATATATACTTATATACATATATAAATATATATATATATAGTTCATAAGTATTATGCCTCTCCAGAGTCGTTTCGAAGGTTAGATTAGATTAGGTTAGGGTATTTAGGTTTTTTTTTTGTTTTGAGAGGGGGAGTGAAAATGTGAAAAAAATAATATAATACTTCTTTTCAATAACTTAAAATAAGCAAAAAAAGGTAATCAAATTTTTCCCCATTTTGCCGACTAAAATCCTAATAATTTATTGTTTGCTGACTTCAAATTCCAAATAATTCTTTATTTTTGTATTTTGGAATTTTTCGAAAAAATTCTAAAATACGTGATAAGCAAAAAAGAAAAAAAGCCAGAAACTTTTTCTAATATTTGCCGACTACTTTCCAAATTTTGTAGGTGAACTTGTCTCCCCCCCCCCTAGTTGATATTTCTGCAGGTGCCTTTGTGCAGGTATCATTAACAATATGTAGGGTATTAAGGTATCTAAAATTCGTATTAACTTGTATGAATAATTAAGTAGGGAAATCGCTAACACTTGTATATGATATTCTGAGGTAGCAGAGTCGTCTCTCTAGATGATGAAATGGAAGTTTCTTTCGAATTTCCATCACCCACCGTTATGGAAATAAAAAGTTATCGTACAATACTCAAGAGAGGGGAAGCCCAATAAACCGTTCTTTCTTCATTTTCTTTTCCCTTGTTATTATTTTTTATTTTGTAAATCAATGTTGTGATTAAATGTTTTCAAAATGTTTCCATGAAAAACCTACAATATGAAATCGACCATGATATAAAAAATATTATTGTCTGAATCCTGTATTTCTTTGCCATGGATAGGTATATTGTCAAAATGTTATAAACATATTACTAACAAAAAAAAAAAACAAATATTACACACATATTGAAGTCATTTTACAATATTTTTATACAATATTGTAACACCATGTCTGAAATATGTAATTGCTATCTAAGAGATAATCGAACAATAATAAAGACATATTATATAAATATATATTTTGTAACCATATTTAACCATCATCGTATAATTATCCCTAATCAAGAATTAAAATGTCAAAGTATGGAATAAACAAGAAATATACTATTTAAAAAACAAAAAAAATACAGCCATTAATCAGTATTAAAATGTAGAATTACATAATATTTTGTAAAAAAAAAAAAATGTTTTTACGTGGTACCTACTTAGACTGAATAATAAAATAATAACGGTCCATTGAAAATACCAAATGGCCAACTATATTTATTGTATACAAACCGTCAGATAAGAAAAAAAAATACAAAACTTTTAAAATGCTATATTTATAATTCATGAAACTGAATAATAGGTAATATATTTTCGAGTACTTTGTTCTTTTTAAAAAAAAAAAATATTACAATTTATTATTATAGTTATAATATAAAGTGTGGACAACTTGTAACAGATGCCAAAACATTTTAGAAATATAATAAAAAGTTTTTATTAATTTTAAATATTCAATGGATTGCTGTATAATGAAAACAATAAATGTCTTTTTAGATGCTTAAAAAAAACGCCGTCCAAGGAACACGAAATCCGTTTGTGTCAATCGAATTTCGAGTTACCTTAAAAATAAATAATAACAAAGTATTTATTTAGATTTTAGAACAGACGATTCTTTAATAGTAATGCTTGTTGTTATATTTTATAAATCTCAAGTGGTAGCTGTAAAAAAAAATAATGTATATCATTGATGGCAGTAAAAAAAAAAAAGAGATGGATTTATATATAATCCACTGAGTAGAGTTTGAAAATGAATTCCTTTTTTCCGTTTTTTATTTTTTTAATTACGACAGATGTGAATGAAATCCTTTTTAAAGGGAATGCGAAGGAAAAAGATCCGAGTATTTGTTAGCGACAGTCATACGACGCACGAGAGGAGTTCAAAAGTTCAACCGCTCGCACAGAATGATTATCATCATTTCTTCGTCCCAATAGCTACCGGCTATCGAAAATTCATGTTATTCTATTTTTTTATATTTATACAAAATATGCATTAGTGAAAAGAAAGATTTTAAAGGATTTTGTTACGAATATGTTTGCCTTTTATGTTTATTTGACGTGTATTACTGCATTTTCGAGTAGTCGGCAATTATGAACGCGACGACTGAATTCAATATAAAATTATTTATTATATGAAGTAAGGCTGGGCAAGAAGTAATGTTCACTTTTAGCTCACTAAGATGATGTTATTTAAACATTTTTAACTGATTTAGTAATTAATTAATATTTTGAGTATACCTATTAGTTAAGTTGACATTTAACTTAACAAAATATAATTAACTAAATTTTTTTTTAAAAAAAAACTTATTTTGTTTATTTTTATAATTTTTTTGGTAAGAGGTGTTTTATTTCGGTAATTTCTCAGATCAGTTTATACATATCAAAAATAAAAAATCTAAATAGTTATATCAAACGATACATAAATAAAATATATGTTATATTAAATATAAATTTTCTTAGACAATAGAGAATTAACTGAAACATATTCAATCATTAATGCTCAGTCTTTGACATCTATTCAATTGGAAATTATAAAATGAGAAATTTATAAGGTATATTCTTACATTTATACTCAAAAATAACATTTAATTTAAATTAAATATAAACCAAATAACCTATACCTAATGTGTGGTAATTGATAATAATTATTTTTAAAAAAAATTATATAAAAATGATCTATAGGAGTATACATAAAACTAGGCGGAGTGTATATATTCCATTGTTCCATCATAGAATCATTGAAAGCCTGGAGCAATGTAAACAAAACTTGGTGCACATATACTTATTATTTGTAAATAATACAATGTTGGTATCGCCTCTAGAGCTGGGGTGGCAATGGGCAGCGTATAAAAAATAATCCAAAACGACCAATATAATTTTTGAATAACCGTTTTTTGAATGCTTTTTCCATGTAAAATTTAACACTGATATATTGACTTTTTTGAAGTGATTTTATTCTGATAAAATTTTTTATTATTATTATTATTATTATTTTACTATTTAAGAAACGGTAAATATCGTTAATAACCGACATTATCCAAGAACCTGAACCGGAACCGAACCGATATCATGTTAAGTTTCCAGTCCCTGAAACTGATTAACTGATTAATTTTGTCTATTTCTTCCCTGAGTAGAATGTGTGATACTCCCTCCTTCGAGCACCTACCCTATGTCTTATTACGAGTGACTTTTTTATTATATTTAAAGTTAATTACAAATTTATAGAAACTATAGAGGCATAAAATATAACAGCTATCGTTATAATATTGTGACGGGTCCATTTTAAATCCATTCTATACATTCTATTATATAGGTATAGAATATAAACACTTGTTTAATGTACATATTTATTTGCCCCTAATTATTTATTTTATTTGTACTCAAGTAAATCGAATAGGAATTAAAAAACAAATAATAGTTATAGCTAAACACCGGATTTCCGTGCACTTAAAATTAATAAATATGCACGTATAAAGGTAAAAATATGCAAGAAAAAGTACAAAATATGCGGTGTAAAATATAATTATTTGTTTGTTCAGGTTCAAATTGAATATTAGTACCTATAATCAGGCCCGGATAGACACGGCTAGTTACCGAGTTCGACTCGGTGGGCTACGTGATATTTAGGCCGATTAAGGGGTCGAGGGATTTATTTTTATTTTTTTTTAACCGTGTTATATTTTATCGATGCTGCCTATAACATTAATGATAAATAACAAAGAAAAGCACGAAAGTAATATAAAGCAAACATATAATAGGTACATAAAAAGTTTTAATGTTTATTAAAAAAAAAGTTGCAATAATATGTAAATATTTACAGCCAAAAAAGGATGATATCCTAAGAATAATAAATAAAAATGTACTAAATAATAAGATGTCAATACAACAAAATTAAGTAATACGATAAAAAATATACATAATATTATTTTAATTTTTAGTGATTAAATGATATTTGTTATACAAAATATACAGAAAAATGCATTTAAATTAAAAGAATATGCACTAACACTCAAAATATGCATTATAAAATTTCGTTATTATATCGTTCAAGTAATGATTTATGAAAACTCAATGACATGTATTTATTGTAAAAAAAAGCATCATGTATTTCATATAGTTTATTATTTTACTTCAGTAATGACATTTCTCGTGTCATTCACTAAATATGAACGTGAACGCATTCCAAACACCGAATATAATACATATTATATATCTTTTTTTTCTTTTATATAATATATAAACTTCATCCATCGCACAAAGCCATTTCAATTTACTTATTATACTTATTGCAAAATTATACACTGACAAAATGTATAATACTACATAATAATATGTACCTACACCCGAGCAAAACGGGCGAGATTTAGTGTTTTCCTGTTAAGTTGATTTTATCTCATGAATACAGCAGCACTTATGTTCTACTCCTGGATCCTTACATACACTCCTAGAGTCCAATATACTCGGGCCCACAATGGTTTTATTTTAATTTTTTTTTTTCGCACTGTAGACTACACTATTGCACAATTTCATGGAACACTTTTACATGTAAACAAGGAATGCACGGGATAAATGATAATAATATACTGACTATTTTCACACGCCATAAAACGGTAGACAATATAAAATAAAAATGCCTTTGTTTTTCTGTATACTCGTGTACACTTGGTGTAACAGTGTTGTATAATATATTATTTTCTATATTATTTAAATACCTATAAGTACATTTTGAGTTTCAGTAAATATTTGTATAGGTAGGAGTATTTTTAATTATTTTAAATAGATTTTAAACGCCAAAAAAAAAAAAAATGAAAAATAAAAAATAGTATAATTTTAAATATTATCGTTAAGTACTTCCACCACCATTTTATATCTAATTAATTTAATATATAAAATGTCGATATTATTCCTGTATAAAATCATTCATGTGTTATTATATACATTTCAATGCTATAATAAATATATATTATAATAATACAACTTACCATATTTCCCTAATTTAGCTTTACTCACTCACTCCATTTTTTGCTGCTTTAGATAAACTTTTATATTCTACCCAATCCTCCCTCTCCCTTACTTTGTACTTCTCACCCGTTAGTTCATCGGTCCCTTATCTATATTTTTTTTGTGCACTCTCTTTTTCCTACACCAAATCTCTATAACCATCAACCTATGTTGTGTTATCACACTCTTACCTGGGATTACCTTACCGACTTTACTTGTTCCCTCCACTCTTATAAGTTATATAATGTTCTTCTCTCTTCCTAAATTAATTTATTCATAATTGCCAATTATTCAAAATTCATGCGCAAATGCAAAGTATTTTATTTTTTCTCCAGACTCATACCTTTCCCCAAATCAATACCTTCCATGCACTCCATCATAATCTATTCTATCGCAGTTTATATGTTCATTTATATAATTATATCTCTACCAATTAAAATCTCTTCAATTCCTTGTACTTTTTGCATTACCTTATCCATCTCTTGCCAGTACTTTTCTTTCTAACTTTCATCACATCCCTCTTATAGATCATATAATATATATGCACTTACTGTATACAATACCTAGTTCTCTAATATAATTCTTACCATAATTATCCTATCAATTTTCCTAATCACCTCTACAACTTTTTCTTTCATTTCTTCATCTAATAGCATTTCTACACATTTCCTTGTATTAGTTATTCATGAAAATATATTTGTATACCTCTCGTCAATATCCTTTGCTTTCTCCCCTTTCTACTTTGTTTCTTTCACACTACAAATATTCACATTCCTTCTTATCAAATTTCTGCTAACTCCCTGCTCCTGCCTGTCAATGTATCCAAACTTGACGTACCTACTGTTACATTGAACACATCCTGCGTACTTACCGCAAAAATCTAACCTAAATCATTTTGGTGCTTTCCCTACACTGTCGATATCATGACAGTTGTGTAGATTCACACATACAACTGATTGAACAGCTACCGCAGTCACTATCAGATTGGTACTGGTCACCTCATTCTTAGGCTATCTCCACGACCAACGTTTAATTTTCAATCACTCTTTTTCATTGCGAATGCAGTCCGACCTGTAAAAACTCGTTTATATTCTTTTTAGAACTTCTCGCATTTTTTTGACAAGTTATACTCCGGCTATTGACCTGACGCGACCTCAATTAGTCGTCTTTCACGACAGACCTGAGGTAACCATAAAGGCATTTGACTATCCCACCAACAGGGGTTTTAACATTCAATATAATATGAAACATTAAATAAGTGGTACTGAAACGGAACTATTTTTAAAGTTTATACTTAAATATTTTAATATAGTTATATTTTTCTTAAAACATCTTAAAAATTGTTTATAGAGAACCTCTAAAAATCGCATATGTAGTCTTGTTAATTAATACTAAATACTAAGATATTTGAATCCATTCATATTTAAAAATAATTTGTAACTTTGTTTTTTAATTATCTGTTTTATTTTGTTAAAACTCAATTTTTAAACTACTTAAAAAATAATTGATTTGTAAAGTCTTGGATATGTTAAACCGAAACAATTTTTGATTTCGTATAAAATGTAATTGAATACATTTAAAACATATAAATATATACAATTTTGCATTATTAAGATAGTAAAATTTTGTATCGCTGCTTATTCATGCGGATAAATACCGCACCGATTTGTTTTTTGGTTATTAGCTGATCCTTGTCTGTTTCGAGCTTGAGAACGACGTGTCAAATATAAGTAAATGGTGTAGCCCACTAAACACAAGCTTACAATACTTGCTATGGCAATGTTGATTGTTGATATTGGAATCATGGTGAATTTTTTAAAATCGTCGTCCGTCCACTAGTGTTGAAAATTAATGGACAAAAATAGTAGATAATATATTTACTATGTAATTTAAATATGTAACAGAAACAATGTTTATAATTTGTAGCTGGGAAATAAAAACAAAATTATGAACTACGAATGAATACTGACCTATAAATGAAGAAATATATTTTATTCTTCTCTTGCTAAAGGCAATTCCTTGTCAATAAAGTTGCAGCGATGAAAGTTTTAGTCTCTAGTGGTTTCCACAAATAGCTGATCCTTTTCACATATAATCGGTATGTGTCAAAACGTTTTATATAACGTTCTGGGCTTTCTTCTAGGTAGACACATTTCCTTCTTAAATTGCATTTAGGTAGTGGTTATGTCTTATTAAGTGTTCAAATAATTATATTTTACTGAAGTATATAGTTTGAAACAGTGCTCTACTTTCATTAAATTCGGAGTTCACCATTCTTTTGCACCCCTAAGGTCCATAAATCGCAGCCAAAAGTCAGAATATTCCATATTCCATAATCAGATGTTTTCAGAAGTTAAGTTTTAAAAACGACACAGTCTTTTTTGACAATGTTTTTATTTCCATTTATATAATTATATTTCCAAATAGCACAACTCTTTGACTTGTTCTATCATTTCAATTTCCTTTTTTAATATTAATTATTCTAACATCAACGTTATTCTTATACACTACCATTTTTTAGGTTTATTTGAACGTTTTGAACATTATGTCATCTAATTTTAAGGGGATTTTAAGAGGTCATTTTCTAAGGTGTATTATATAGGCAATTTATCGTACATGATAACATTTTAAATTCAGAATTTAATGTAGTTAGAGAGGTTATTGAAGTAAATAAAGTTAATAATAAATTAATAAATAAACTACTTGGGCTTAAATCTATCTAGGTTAATTATAAGTTGCAAGTGTGAAATTAATGAAAATAAGGCCGTATACCAAATCACAGCTTGAAACTTTGGATGGTTCAATGTTAATTCTGTAAAAAAAATTAAGATTATTTAACATATTTTCTAGGTTTTAATTAAGGCGTTTTTTTATATATGAATTTCCACCTTAGATATACACAAGTGAAAAATGTTTAAAATATGGACATTTTGTTTGATTATACTAAAATCAAAAATTCATATTTTGAAAAAGATCTCGATTAAAACATAGAAAAAATGTTCAAGATATAAT
This sequence comes from Pemphigus obesinymphae, assembly GCA_025469235.1. NCBI lineage: Eukaryota > Metazoa > Arthropoda > Insecta > Hemiptera > Aphididae > Pemphigus > Pemphigus obesinymphae. The sequence goes on along the minus strand of JAIPRL010002338.1, from coordinate 48,404 downwards.
TAATTGTTCTAACAATCTTCAGCTTTTTACAGAATTAAAATTGGACCGGCCAAAGTCTCACAGTTTTGTCACAGAAAAAGGCTTAAAAATCTTTATATTTTTTTTGTTCGACTCGAACCACCTTAAGTGTTATTTTTAACATTTAGGTAGACTTCATTAAATTCCTTATTTAGAAAGTTGCTTACATGCATGGTTTTATATGTTTTACAGCTCATATAAATGTTTCTGCTAATAAATAATAAATTCTGCTAATAATACAATATCATCTAAAAATCGTGTAAGTACAATGAATATGTTTCCCATTAATTTTGACTACTTTACTGTAGCATTTATTCCATTCTAATTCTCTTTTTCTATAAAACAATTTAAATGGTATGGCGACAGCGGTCTTATCATATCCCTTTTCTAATTCTGGCTTTTTCTTAACGTTATGTTTCCCCAAAATACTTACGATAATGCAACACTGTCGATACTTATTTCCATGAGAAATTGCGAAATTGAATTATAATTTCTATGGATTAAAATTATCAGTAAAAATATTTATAGTGCTTAATCCTAATAATATACATTCTAAATATGGAAACAACACTTTTTGTCTTTTTATACGAAAACGTAACGTAAAATGTGTCGTAATCAAAAAAACTTAATATCGCTAAAACTTCAAAACTAAACCTGTAAAATATAACGACTGCTCCAAAAATAACAAATATTATAATCAAGAAAACAGGGTTTTGCCGCTGTACCTCACCACAACTTCTTACTATGTGCATTGTATAGTAGTATATATAGTATACATAAATAGTTAATAGAACGATAAATCCATTGTACATTGTACTCTGTACACTTGTTTAAAATACCTATCCTCATAGAATAGAATACAAGTAGGTACGTAACTCATACAGCCATACCTGATCTAATTTATAACTTATTGCACAGCTATATTTAAATGACTGTCACATTAAAATGGAAATACACTCAATTTAATTTTTAATTTATAATTCATTATTATTATCATAGATTAAATATGTTTATTATTGATAATCGTGTCTCCAATGAATGATAAAAATTTAAAATAATATAAATTTTGTACAATATCAAATGTAAAATGAACGTTAAATGAACGAAGTAAAATCGTTCACGTTCGTTAAGAAATGGAACGCGTTCTAATGCCTATTAAATGAACGCGTTCATAGGTCGTTTAAAAAAATTGAATACGTTCAATGAATACGTTCATTTTTAACGCGTTTTTTTCAAACACGGGTCATTACTTATCTAGTATCTATAAAATCTTATCTATCCCTGATACTAAAGACCAGAGAAAGATAATTACCGAACTCGGGGTATTCGAATACCAAATGGTACATTTGAACATCCAACATTTAAGTACTTACTTACAAGTACGATTTATGAATATATTAGACATATACATGGATCTGAGATGATGCAGTGACCAAAACTTACAATTCCAGTCGAGGACGTCAGAAGTTCAATCCCCGGTTCCGAAGTAGCAATTTGTTGCGAATTTTCAATCATCTCATACCTTGGGAGGACAATCCAACGTCGAACCATAACCTACTCCAATTGAGGTCCTATCATCTTAGCTGATAGATATATTTATTAATTTTTGTAAGTGAATTGAAGAGAAATATTTTAGAAATTTAGAAATGTAAACCTCTTGATCAAAAAATATTTGTAAAATATTTCAAAATACTTGTTTACTTTTTTATGAAATACCAATATTTTGTCGAGTAACTCTATATTTGGTAAAAATTATTTTAAAAATATTCAATTATTCAAAGAGTATACATATTTTTATTGTTAATTATATTCATTTTCATTTTCATATATCTACATATATTCTATACGAATAAATAAAATTACAAAATTAAACATCGGAAAATATTAGTCACAAAGAAATTAAAATATTTTATCTTTGTCTGGATAAATGTTTAGTTATACCTATATGCTCAACACTCAAAAGTTAAACCTACTGAGAAAATCAAAAATCGACATTTTCCAGTATAAATAATATCAACTATAATCAATTTAATAAGAAAACTCTTTACTCCAAAAGCTCCTCTATCGATACATTCTACCTTAACTAAAAAGGAAAAATGCAAAACTTGACAACAGAAAATCCAAAGTAGATAGTTTAGTATATCGAGTTTGATAAACTTAAATAGTTAGATAAACGTATTGTCTATAAATCTTGCATAATATCAACCATATTCAAAATTATGTATTATTATAATAATGGATAAATTATAAATTATTATATAATTAAATAATGATTTATATCTAACACGATGTAAAATGACAAAAAATATTTGTATCATAATTTTATTATTTTTCCAAGAATTAATTGACATTAAAAAATAATAATAATTAAATGTATTAAAATACAACTATACTAAATAATAAATAGTAAAGTTATTTGATATACTATACTAAATAGCTTTACTAATAATACAAATTATTATTATAGTGAATATTAATTTACAAGTTGACATAAATCAGATAGGCAATGAGTTAATATAATTATCTTAATAGATAATATATTTTTTAAGTAAATTAAAACAAACTACATGGAAAAAATAAAGTTAATTGGATAATTATTGTTATAGTAAATAATTATATGTATATTATACAAAATACACAATATACCTATATTCTTACTGATACATATATTCGCCCTTAAATTCAAAAACTCCCAAGGCCAAAATAATAGTTTTCAAATTCTAAAAACAAGTTTCCGAATTGTTTTAAATTAAATATAACATTTTGGTGAAGGTTTGATGTAAGTCGGACGACATAGGGAAGAGGGCTGCGTATGATTGGCCGCTCCCTATTTTGAAAAGCTCTCATTACTAATATAATAGTTTTTGATATTCTAAAAATGAATATTCAAAAATTTGTTATGATTTGGAAAAAATCCAACAACATGGAGGGGGGGCAACTTCACATGCATATGAACTCGTGGTTTTCATAAAATATATTCTATAAATAGATTATTTTTGGTTAGGTACATTCTGAATACTGTCAATTTTTGATTGACTTCCTTAAGTTCACTTAAGGGCTGATTTTACAATGTATATTTATTACCAGATAGTGCGATTCGGAGTACAAGTTCGAAATGTGGGTTCTACAATAACAACACGTTTACGGCATAGTGGTACCTCGAGGTTAATTTTATCCAGCCGAATATGTTGGCATAAAGTTTTATTCCTAGGATAACCCACAATGAAACCAGCCCTTAGTGGCGTCTAATCGATTTATTTATTTGTGTTTGATGTAGAGCAGTCCGGAAAATCGTTGTTCGCAAAAAAATGTCGAAAATATGAGTAAACATCGTGATGCGATTTCTCCAAGCTATTGGGATACGCAATCGTTTTATTACATCAAATATCTTCGAGATTCATGTCAGATGCAAACGTATACTTACAGTTCCGATTGTTTTGTAACTCCAAATATCTTTCTGGATTTGAATACGTACATCCTCAACTTAGCGACAAATGGGTTTCGAATCTTGCATCGAATATGTTTCGTTTTTACATCAATGTTAACCTGAGCTTTGAACAGTATTGCCCCTTTTGAGGCCTACATAAATACACACACACACACACACACACACACACACATTAATATTGTTAAATTATATTAAAATTGATCATGTCAGTGTGCCGCAATCGTTGTCTGTCCGTTCGCTCGCAAAAGCGTATCAATGTTTATGGTCCGTGTACACCACATCATAATAAATAAAGTAAAAAGTGTTATATTTATTAAGAAAATATATTTTTCCTTCGTTCGCCTATTGTACACTCAGATGTTAGTGTCCATGAGTTGTACACGTTTAAAAATGTCCAATTTTGACATTTTTTTTTTTTTTTTTTTGTATTAAAACAAACCCTTTCTAACCAATCGCTTCGGGGTGACTACGATAATCGTGTGTTTTTAATACCGTAAATATCGGCTAAAATAGCCTCGTGTAATCAATCTCTGGATAATTATATAAATCGTCTGGAATTACCCCAGTAATTTACCCTTTTTTTTTATATAATTTACCCAGGCGGCTTTAATGGCCGCTTGTAGTATTTTCTACGACTAATTTATTTATTATTTTTCCGATCCACTCGAATAGCCGAACGTAATTGAAAAATACTACTTTGTTACCATTTGTGTGTAAATTATTTATTGTTATTTTATTTGTGTGTAGATTTTGGTTATTTAGATTTAGGTAAGGAACGGCGGCCGGCCAGTCTGCGTGTGAAATCACTGTGAGTAGGTACCTAATAGTTATTATTGTCATATTTATTTTTGTATAACTACGAACCAAAGGAGCTAACAATATATATTTTTATTTTATTTATTATTTAGAAGTAATATCGGCCTAAGCACGAGGCGTATTCATTTGTCGGGTCGACGGGGATAATTTTTAAATATATTTATTTTATTGTATTTTCGTCTGTGCTTAGTATCGATTTATTTATATTTTTTGTGTTGCTGTGACTTTTATTTACTTATTTATTGATACATTTTATTTCCACCAGCAATACATGATACATTTATTACCTACCATTTGAGTTACCATTTATTACGATTATAGTTACCCTATTATTATTTTTATTAGTTTTTAATCACACATAAACACAGAGTGGCCGACCGAATCGGATATATACGAGTATAATATATATATCTGTGAAGGGGGGAGGGTACATAAGAATAAAGTGTCTGAAGTGCGCGTGATAACAATTTATGCTCACGACCCTAGTACAACCCTAGTATTAAGTCCAAATATCACATTAAAATTTTTTTTTTATAATGTAATTTACTTTAATAAATATAAAACGTGTACTACAAATTGAACGGTTTATATTATTTGTATTCAGAGATAGGGGAAGGGGGCTAGGGTACACTTCAATATATATTTAGGTTCGGTGGTCCACAATGTTTAAAAGGTTAGGAACCACTGTGCTATACGGTATACTTTTCTGATGATTTCAAAGATCAAAATAGGTGACGGTAAGCGTATTATAAAGTATTGTTTTTTTTTTTTTTTTTTTTTTTATAATTTTATTAACTCGTATAATATACTGCACCTATTAAATATATAATATACCCACATACTGATACATATATTTGGTGTCCCGAAAATTGAGCGCAAATATATATTTACGTAAAAAAATATATATACATATTTGTATGTAAATACCTATATAAATGATTTAATTTAGGTATTTAGTCAATATCGTATATCTATAAATTATATCGCACGAAATATATATGTAGAACCTGTATTTTTCTTATCGTAAAAGAAAAAATTCTTTATGAGATAGGCATCTTACTCGTTTACAATTTAGTTGAGTTCGACATTGGTAACAAGTAGTACTTACCTACGCATGTAATTTTGTTATTTTATTACATTACCTAATCATTATTACCATTTTATTGTTTTATTATATTGTCAGTTACAATGTATGATTATGGAATATGTTAAAAGTGAAAAAAATCGTGATTTATTGAGTTTTAATGGGTATTTATACAAATCACGTTGTCATACTAATACCATAAAAAATTTAGCGGTGTGTAAACTATAACAAGGATAAATTTCCAGGCCAATAATCATAAATATTATTACATACAAAATAATGAAGTTATAAAAGACAGTTATCGAGAACATAATCACAGGCCTGACATTTCTAAAATTGAAGCAAAGAAAACAATACAATGCATCAAAGAAATTGCAAAAAGTACAAAACTCGGTACACGAGCAGTTTTGGCATCAACATCATCCCGGGTAAATGTTTTTAATACAATTCGTTTTGAAAAAATTCATTATAAATGATAATTAATAATCTTAAAATATAACTTATTAAAATAAAAAGCACATTTCCGTTATTGCCATTACCGCTAGAATCTGCGACTACTATTTTTGATTTCGCATTTGTCAATCTGTATGACAACACGTCCAAGAAAAAAGACTTGCAGTATGATATTGTGAAAATTTTTGTGACATTTTTACACTTATAATTTATAAACATATTATTATTGAAACTGTTTTTATTTAACTGCGCTCAATTATCGTAGATTTCATATATTGATACAATACATGATGATTTATTATATATTATTAATGTTTAATATAAGAAAATACATAATGTATTTCAATTCAGTTTTCCAATAATTTTTTAAAATTGATTTTAGAAAATATCTGATTTCTATATTTTTTTTAAATTTGAAAGTTCTTTGGAAATTTGGGTCTTTGCCTATTTATTTGGCTATACTCCACATTGCGTATAAATTCAATATACGATAAAATGTACTTACAAATCTTAAGCATATATAGTAATTATATATAATCCTTTCGGGTATTTTACAGGCAAATGATTCCTCGTAAGTAGTTTAAGTTCATTTTCATGGTTTTTATGTAATTTTTGTATTTTTTGTGGTATATTTTGAGCAATTTTTAATACTTTAAAATGCTTCCCCACCAATGTTAATGGATCTAGTATTTGTTTATGTTATAAAATATCGTGTTACGTGGTATTATTTTCCATTGACGATAGCATTCATAATTAATAATATTTTTTCATTTTTATAATTTCACATTTTTTAGTAGTGTTTAAGACTTTAGGTAGATATTTCGAAAAATTTATATAAATTCGTATTTTTCTTTAAATGAAATTACAAATTGAACGTGTAAAAAGGAGGAGGAATTTCGCTTTTTTCCTCTTCAATGTTGTTTATAATCGCCACTATACAAATATACTACAGACTATATATAAGGCCTGAATATACGTAATAAGACGAAAGTTATAACGAAGTAAAACTTTTTTTTACTTTTTCCTATTGGAATTACCACGTATTCCTGCATTTTTTTGGATCTTTAAATATTTAAATAAATTTATGTTACTTTTTGGTTCATTAAAAATGTATACTATGGCATGACGACAAAAACTATTCAGGTATTTTCACGCCGAATATTTTTACTTTATTTTTATTTTTACTTAAATGACAGTATAAAATACATTGTTTAGTTTCAAGCCTATACATTTAAAATATAATTTGGAAAAATACAAAACCTACTGTATAATAGCTGATCAAGCTGATTTTGAGGAATTGTGAAATAAAGGGACGCCAATGTAAAATCGCGAATGTGAATTTTTCTGAAAACTTTAAATCTCTTTATAATGTAAAAAAAAAAGAATAAGTTGATTATATAATTTTAAAAATCTTACAGAGCATGTTTAGTGGTATATACATAAGTTTAATCATATGTTTGAATACCTATATTCAAGTAAATCAAATATATATTTTGTACTTTTTTCCCTAAAACTTATTAGCAATATAAATAGGGTCTTCAAATTTTCAAGAACTGCACTCAGCAGTTTTTTGGATACATTTTTGATGTGAACTGCTACATAATACTTCATCAGCCACCAGTATGCACATTCCGCAATCTTCTCATTTTTTTTTATTTAGAATCGATTACATTATTTACACGTCATACGAGTATAAATTTAACATTTATAACATTATTATGTATTTCATCAAAATAAAAAATAAACGAGTCATTTTCTATCTACCTATACTTATATATACAATATACATGTTCCAATAAATCTCATTTTATTACTTACTGATTTTACTTGATTTTATTTCATTCAAAATATTGTATAAAACTATATTTTGTTCTTTTGTAACTTTTTCTCAATACTAAACATGGATATTATATAATTAATTAAATAATGAACTAACTTAACCACTTTTAATTTCATAAATAACAAACATAGCTGCTTTATTATTATTTGAATAAAATAATGCTAAAATTTGCTGAAAATACTATATTTTAAGTTAAAACAAATTTATTCAACAAAAATCAATAGCTTTGTGATAATATTTTATTAAGTTAACAAAGAACATAAAATATATAAAATAATTTAAATAAACCTTTTAATAAGAATAGTATATTTAAATCATTGTAAAAACCAATATTTTGATACGGGTTTTTAAACCAAAACCTAAAAACGGAAAAAATTTTAAAAATTGGGCGTATTTCCCCCCAACCAAAACACCAGTAAGAAATTTGAATTTTCAATCGGCAAAAATAGAAAGTTGATGAATGTTTTATTTTATTTTTTTAATTATTTATATTTCAAAGATGTATTTTGTCGATATTTTCGAGACACACATGCCCTCTCCCCCAATACATATTTTCTTCCTAAATATATAGGTAACATCTGCAAAAATTGTTAATTTATATATAAAATAAATTTCTTCTGTATAAATAATTTATACATAGTAAGTATAATGAACATTATAACATTATTAAGAAAATGTTGTTTTTAATAGGACTTGTAGACTTACCCCTTTTACACATAAATATTATGTACCTACTATTATAGAATAAGTAAACTAAACCGATTATGCTCACGAACATAACACTATATTTTCAAAACGTTTTGTACAAATATATCGTTTCTCTTACATGATTTTAACACATATCCCCTTTATTCTGCAAATAGAGATTTTGATTAAAAACAACCAATTTTGATAATTTAAGAACATAACCTTTTTTTTCGAAACGTCCAGATTTTTATTGATTTATTTTATTAATTGTACATTATTTGCACATTACTGTTCACATGATTTGATACAAAAATACAATAATAATAATAATAATAATACAAATGTTAACAAAAAATATATATTAAAAAATAGAAACAAATCAATAGTCAATAATGTAGAATGTCTAGAATAGTTAAAAAATCATGATTTATTACCTAAAATACGGGGCTTAAAATTTGAATTGTTTCTTTTCAGTCAATGTTTTTCGTCCTTTAGCTATATTTTTTGGTTTAAATAACCATATAAATATTGTTTCCGAGTTTTCCAGTTAATGTAAACCGGGTTTAAAATTAATAAAATCAGTTAATTACATTCTTTTTTTTTTCTTAATCCATTGTATATTGTATATGGGTAAAGTTCGTATCTACCTATTTAATATCAGCCAGTGGTGTGACATAAAATGGTAAATTCTTGGGAGGGGGCATATTGTAGTAAATCCTTTAAAAACATCTAAAAAAAATGTATATATTTACCAATAATTACAGTAAAAAGTTGTTTTACGTAAAATATGGACTGAATAGGAACAGAATGTTTTTATAAAATATTTTATTTATTATTTATATATATTTATAAAGACGCTGAATTGTAACAAAAAACTAATATTATTATAATTAAATATGTTTTATTAAATCAAAAAGAAAAAAACCCTAATTTTTTTATTCAATTATTTAGTTATTTAGTGAATGTGTATTAAAGAACTTATTATATCATATAATGTTTCTGTATGTCCCTTTTCATCGAATAAATAAAAATGCAAATTAAACATTTTTAAAAAATAATCTTTTTGAACTTGAATTCTCATTTTGAATCTCAAATTTAAGACTTTATTACCAAAAACATTCAAAATTCCGTTATTCATGATACTGAAAATGTTTTTAAAAATCGTTATCATGTTAATACTTTAGCGTTTAGTCAATATTTGGTGTATATTTCAAGTAGGTATCTCTGGTATCATTATATTTGTATTTTATAATTTTTGGTAGTTTTTCTTTACGCTTAAAATACTACTAATCATCAGTACTTAAATAATAATTTGACTGGGCTGTATCTTTTGGGAAAATGGCCTCTCTAAAGTACCACCACATATACTGTAATGCATTTTTAATCAGTAAGCTAGCTTTACCAAAATTTTTTAGGTATATATAAGTACATGAAAACCGTGTACAATACAATATGGCAAACTCATCGAAAATTCACATCATATAGAAAAATCTATTTCGTGCTGTTTGTCCAAAGACATTTTCTCTTAGGCCTTATTAGCTGCAACAAAATTAAACATATTTGGAGAATTCTCACTAATAAAATCCCGTATTCCTGTGAAGGATGTTTGAAGATATTTTCCAGCAACGGTAACTTAAACGTAACAACTAAGAATTCACACGGGGTGAAAAGCCGTATTCCTGTAAAGTCTGTTTGGAACGTTTTTCACAAAACATTAACTTACTTATACATACACCTGTCATCAAAGTTTTGAACCTATCAAGTTCGTAGCTGTTGGTAGATACTCTGCAAATCGTTCCATCCTCCCCGTGATTTCGTCTGATTCGATTAAATTCCTCTTTGATTAACTCAAATAAATTTCAGAGTTCCTATCACGCAGACAAGATCCTGTTTCCCTTTCTCCATTCGTTATTCCTCTACAGACTATTTAGAAAATGCTCCCCTAACACGATTTATGCGACTGGCAACACTGAACCCTAATATTTTTAATATATAAATATTTATACTTTTCTAATAGATACATTATCGCGTACACTATTCAGCTATCATTTTATATTATTTATAATAATTATTCTGAATTCATTAGGTTATCCCAATTTCAAATTCTAGATTCATCACAATGTTATTACTAGATTTCTAAATACTCTATATTGTTTTTGGGCCTCAGTCGGTTTAGATAATAAAAAAAAATAAATAAAACGAGAACTTACATCGGTGAAAAGCCGTATTCCTGTGAAGTTTGTTAGAAGACCTTTTCTAACAGCCACTCCTTAACAATGCACACTAGCAAAACTTCGTATTCCTGTCTATTTTTTTTTTTTTTTTTTTTATGGTTTTTAATAGCGGTAGCTTAACAAGACATATGAGAATTTACAATAGTAAAAAACCGTACTCCTGTGAAGTTTGTTTGAAGAAGTTATACCAAAACGAAAACTTAACAAAACACACGAAAATTCACACTGGTGAATAATAAATAACGTTTTAAATATAAAACTGGTGTCAAGTTTGTCCAAAGATATTTTCTTAAAATAAAACTACCTATAATTATAATAGCTAATTCCGTAACCAAAAAAATTATACATCCTAAATATACTATGTATGCAAAGCTGTTCAAGATACATCTTTTTTTTTTAAATATTAGTTTAAGTTAAGTATGTTAAAAATAAATAACAACTATATTAAGTCAAAACTGAATTTTTAATTTCGGTATAATAGTAACTGAGTTAAGTTGTGTTTCTATAAAAGTAAATTTACAGTGTTATTATTACAAAAAATAATATTGTTATTTCACTACATATTTTACTCAAAACTCATTTGTTCAATTTCAATAATATGAGTTTTTTCAAAATTTTAATATTAATAAGAAATTCAAACATTATTAGAGGTTCAACTTATACTCGTATGGTTATGAAGTAAAATATTATTATAACAATCATACAATGAGAATACCAAAACAAATTATAAAATAATAGTAAAAATATTTTAAAAGCTGTTCGATAGGGTGTGAAAACTCGTGAAAAATGTATTGAATTTGAAAGAATGATAAATCATTTATTTCGATATAATTATTCTGGTCAGATCTTGGTGTGATATACGTAGAAGGAGCATTCATACATAATACAGTTACGAAGTCACCATAGTGCTATAGTAAATATTTAGTGTACATTTTTCAAGTTTCTAGCATTTTTATTTTCCAATTTATAATAATATCCAATATATTCTGGTAAATATAAATGTATGTATTATCTACATAGTCATATACATTTGTTATTTTCTAATTTATAATAACTTTTATAAAATATTTCTGTTAAAAAAAAAAAGTAATTTTTTATAACGTTTTTGAAAACTACTCACTTAAAAATTTAAAAAATTTTCTTTAAATATACTACCAACCAAAAACTTCTAAATGGAAAATTCTTACCTAAAATGTGGTTAATTCAGATATCCCTGAACTTTTTTTAATTGTACAGATCAGTGGTGTCATATTTTATGATTTCTCAATATTACAGTTATATCATCATCATATATTATTATTTAATAATTAATTTTTAATAAATATTACACGGACTGACCAAGGAAAACGTATTAATATGAAATTAAGAAATTCAACTATAATGAAAATAATTAAAAGTAATTACAATTTTTTTTAATTCTTTAAATATTAACGTTCAGTTTCATAACATAAAGATACATTTTAAGTCTTACAAATAATGATCTTACCTATTGTGCTAAACGTATTAAATGTTACCTACCCGACGTGGTGTTACACAGTGAATCGGGTATTTTAAATGTATAATAATGTTAAACAATTAAATTTTTTTAATTTAAACCCTGTTCATTTTAAATGTTTATATTTGTGTAATAATTTTTATTTAGCCTAATAAAGTGTATAATGTAATGAATAATAATAAAATGAATATAATGTCCTTTTCTCGTGAAGAATTTTAGGAGTAGATAGTAAAAATTAAAAAAAAATCAACATTTTTTATTGTTAACCATATAAATTATTAAATAATTGTAAAAAAATAGTCAATGAGGTTATGAAATAATCACATTAAAAACACAAAAATGTATTTATATTATTCATTTAAAAGAAAAAAGTATACATAATATATATATATAATTTTTTCATGGTAACATTGATATAATTAATTATAAGTTATGACAATATATTTTTGAGCTTCTACATGTTTAGTCTGGTTTGTTAATTTTAAATCAACTGACTTGGAAATTGATTTTTATGAATTGTGTTGGCAATTTTTTTTGTGATTATACGAGTTCGTACTGAAGTAATTTTTTAATTTTTTTTTTGTTGTCATGAGGGATTGTATGTTTATTTGGACAACTGATGATTTTTTAATGAGTGAACAAAAAAAAAAGAAAAGATTTTCCTCTTGACAATTTAGCCGACTAACAATCCAATTTCTCCCCTGCCTCCCGATAATTACATCCCTATATAAATGTATAATCAACGAATCCTTTATTAATTTTAACATGCTCTCCGTAATATAATCACTCCGGAAATCTTAATCGAATATTGCTCGACATTGACGGATTTGATTTCACTCATCAGTCATCACTTACGTTTATTATCGCTATTGACAGAATTTCTTGTCATTGCTGCCGCGCGACTATTTCGTCACATGTAGACGTTTTTCAGCGGTAATGAAAAAAAAAATGCTGTTGTGTAGCTTGAGACATTTTATACGATATTCCGAGACAAACACTTTTTCTATGGCGTATTTTATATACGTTTAATAGATTTACTTAATTTATTCGTTACTGGGTCGATAAAGTACTTAATGAATGCCAGACAGCGATATATAATATGAGCTACTGCACTGACGTGCAGTTGTAAATTAAATATTGTGCAGTTCTTCAAAAATATTACGAATTATTTTTCATTTGCATCCCGAGATAAACGGATGACATTCGGATAGGACCAAATTTTTTTTAACCTGATAAATATCTATTTATAGGTACCTAGATGGATAAAAATTAATTTAAAATACGAATTTTATCTATTCTTTTATTACTCTGACTATATATTACTATAACCTTATAAATTACAGATTTCGTGACTTCTCAATAGCTTTTAATTGTTCGACTTCTAAGTGTAATAATAATATATTGTGTACATAACATCGTAGAATATAACCATGGTAAAATAAAATATTTTTTTATAATTTACATATTTTTCTGTGATTATAGGTATTAATAGTAGTACCTATAATCTGTGGAATTCGTAGTTTTAATTCATTTTTATTCATCCGTAGTATAGGTAGTGTAATAACAATATATTTCTGTTTAAAATTTTTACCAATATTTAAAAAGTAAAATAAAAAATTTGGACGGATTTTGTCCTACGCGAAAGACACTAGACAGATTTTGCCCTAGACTCGATTTCCAAATATTTATGTATTAAGTCCAGACTACATAGTACAACTTATTATCAAATATTTAGCGATTTTTAAAAAAATTGTGAAAGATTTATCAAATATTTACCAATCACTTTGACGGGGACTTATAAAGTGTTTGATATTTAATTATTTAAGGTATATAAACATTGTATTATTCACTATAAAGTAGTAAAATAATCGGGATGTGCAGTTCTAAAATGTTTTTGGCTTTGGTGTGCAGGGTATTACTTACAGACATAACGTTTTATCATGTCAGTCGCTACTAATAAGGTAAATTTTGTACTTATATTTTTCCAACTGAATTTTTACGTCAAAATCAATTACTTTCGTATTTATCGATTTTGATTATATTTCGATATTGATTCCAAAATGTTTACGCGTGCTACTACGAACTCGATAACTCGGACGTAGTGGCTAATTTTTAATTATTAACCTCTCAACTGCGTAAGGTGACTTTGTCTAATTTAATTATGATAATGTGTGTTAAATAGTTAAACTTCATTTATTTTTATTTTGTCCTAATATATCCACCGCGCTTATGTGATCGACGAGCTTATCGCTAAATTTCCGTAATCTTGACACCGTCTCATCGTTTATCACCTCAAAATCATACGTGATTCTTTACGTGAGTCTGCAAGAGAATCTTTTTTTTCTATTGAAACGGTCGATTAACGATTCCCATGAAATTCTATAGTTGCTTTTGGTGGTTTCAAGACTTTGGATCCAACTCCTGAAAGAGCGTTGCCCAGATAGAAACATTTTGAAATTTTAGTTAAAGCTAGATTAATATAAAATAACGCATTGGAAATGTCGTAAAATTTTGAAAACTCATGATAGACACCGGAATAGATAGGTACGTTTAACGCGACAAGTTTGATCAACGTATCGTCTATTTCGTGTTTTCGATAATTGCATTAGACAATGGACACGATTGTTTCTCGTCTACTGTTATGTTAATATATTTTTCTGCGTACGCGGTATAATAAGTTTCCTCAACCTCGATTCTTCGGGTTATTTGTTTCATCCAAATCTCCGTCAAATGCCAAAGCAATTTGAACTTAAATTCAATTTAGGCTTCTTCAATTTTTTATCGTCTTTTTTAATTGTTTTATGACATATTTTTCTTTAAATTCTTGTACACACTTAGCGAAAGATGCTTTTAATTCTCCTCTACGTGCTGTTGAACTTTTTATCTCAGTAACATTATTTTTCAAAATGTTCCATATTTATCAAAAATATTATCAGGTTGATAAGATGGTACACGTTCATTAACGAATTTACGAAAACAACTAATGAGTTACGACTACGCCTTGGCACGTTTAGTTTATCCGGAATATAAGCCAATATTACGCTAAAGAAGTAGCTTATCTACTATCCACAATATTTCCCTATATATTTTATACGATTTGTGCCGGATAACACCATCTCCAATGATACTATATATAGGAATAAAAAAAAACATACTCTTCCGACTCTTCGATCGAACTTTATAACGTTTTTCTATGACAATTTGTGATAGGTTTTTCAACACGAACATGAATACGAATATGTGATGGAATAACCCTGGATCATCAAATAATGATATTATTATCGAACACTTAAATGTAAAACACACATTATATTGATACGCTATTTATTTTTTATCCGGTTTCTACGATGTGGTTTGTTATTTCTAAAAATCTTTTATAGTCGAACTATTTTTCTAGGATAATAACGTTTGTACTATTTTACACTAGCTAAACATTGTGCTAAAACCTATGTGTACAAAATTTACCTGATCACGTGGTTTTTGCGAATTTCTTTACGACAGCAATTTCATCCGATTGGTGATAATGACATTTTCAGCTGAAGGACCATTTAACCGATAGCTCACAATTTAAAATAAACTAAGACACTCTATTTGTATCAATTAACTGTGTACTGTACATCTATGTATGTAAAATTATTTTCGTTATGAGTAAACATGTTATGTTATGAGTAATATTTTACAACCGAATTGCCGACGCCACGCAACTGGTTCCCACAAAATAAGATATACAAAAAAATGCTGCTTGGCGTCGTCGTGCTTGGTAGACACATCAACATTTTTAAAATTTTTATTATTTCACCCAATTCAACCAAATTTTTCTACTAGTAATTATCAAACATAATATATATCACAATTATATCATATAACATTGGTTATAGTTCTTTGAGTCCGGCCAATATCTAATATTTAAATTGTACACATAGTATTTTATATATTTATAAGCCAACAATAAATCTACATTATAGTAGGAAATGGTATACTATATTTGATTATAACATATCTCTCTTATATTTAAAAAAAAGCCCTCACAAATAAAATAATAGTCTTAAAATTCTAAAAATTAGTTTTCAAATTATTTCTAATTAATTAAAAAATTTTGATGAAGGTTTTGTGTAAATAGATTACATGTGTGAGGGGCTGCAAATGGTCGGCCGCCCCTACTTCAAAAAGCTCTCATGGCCAAAATAATAGTTTTCAAATTTTTTTTAATTAAATTTAACACTTTTGGTGAAAGTTTGGTGTAAATCAAACGACATGAGAAAAGAATATGCGTGTGATTAGCCGCCACTTACTTTGAAAAGCTCCCATGACTAATATAATAACTTTCAAATTATGTACAAAATATTTGTCAAGATTTGGAAAAAACCTAACATGGGGGAAACTTCATACACATTTATTCTCGTGGTTTTTGTAAAAATGTAATCTTTAAATACATATTTTATGATTTTATTCTGAATACTGTCGACGAACTGGTGAATTTATAGGAATAGGTAACGAAGTAATCATAATAGGTACCCTTCTTGTAATTATTTTTATCATTATTAGTATAAGATTAATTTTTTGGAGGCTCAGCTCTTATCCCTCTTAAATTGCACTTATATTGTTTTTTGAAGTGAAAGTAATACAGTTTATACTCTCTTCCTTATAAGTACTAAGTACTGATAACTTAGATACATAAAAGTTACAATATTGAACATTTTTATTTCATCACTATAGATTTAACTCAAAAATATATTACACTTATATCTACCCCTGGATGATATATAAGTCACCCGAAAACTTAAAAGTTAGAAGTACATATAAGTATTTATATTTTTTTGTTTTTAGATGAAAGAAATTATGATATTTTATTTTATTTGTTTAAATAGCTGATTTATTTGTAAAACGTTAAAAAAATATGAAGGTACTTTTGACTTTTGATTAAGAACGAAAATTTATTATCATATATAATTATATAGTTTTAAAACATGATATTTATAATTTATAAGAATCGTATTTGTTATGATAAATATACAATATCTTTCATTTTGAGATATAGTAATTTTTATTTGAGTTCATAAAAAAATAATGTACAAATAAAATTATGAAAAAATATTTTATTAAAATATTGAAATTTCAAACATATTTTATACTTGGGGTTTTTTTGCTGCTGCCAATAAATTCAATAATGATATTTCACATTAAAATTTATTTATATTATGATATATGCGAACACGTACAACTATTCATATTACAAAAAATCTATACAGATATTTGTTGTAAAGTAGTATAGTATTATTAATTAAAATTTTAAAGTTAATATATATCATTGCATTATTTTGAAATACGGTTCTCTACAAAGTTCAGTATACTGTTATTTTCTTATTTACAAGCATAGGCATCACGTAAAAAATAAGTTAAAGTTATTATTAACTTATCAAATTATCTAGTTAAAATATCTGTGAACAAGTTAATAACTCGTTTTAAATATACACTGAAAAATTAAAAGTATTATTTAACTAATTATAAAGTTTCTATTTATTTTTGTTTGTAATTACATGGAATTACGTTATTATAAAAATATTATTTAATTTTTGAAGTTTTTAATTTTTTATAATAAAAAAATTACATTTTACATTGACTTTTTTAAGTTTACTTATATCAAGTTAACATTGATGTAAAAAAAAAAGTATCCAAAGTATGATTCAAATTCCTTTTTTTTTGTTAAAATTGAGGAGATACCTAATGAAATACGGAAAAATGTCATGGAGTTACAAAACGATTTGAACTGTAAGGATACGTTTGAATCTGACGTGATCTTGAAGATTTTTGGTGTAATAAATCAATCGCGTACCTAATACATATCCTCATAGATTCGATATTTGCATTACGATATTTACTCATATTTTTGACGACTGTTCTACATCAAAAACAAACAAATAAATTAATTGGATCAACGCCACTAAGAATATGTGTGTTACTTTAAATAGTATTGCCTCAAAAATATATTTTGTAGTAAAGCAAATGCAAGTCCAAAAATCACATGATTTTTTTTTATAATTGTAATTTACTTTAATAAATATAATACCTGTACTACAAATTGAACTGTTTATTCCATTTATATCCAGAAGGATGGAGTTTGGTTTACGACAATATAAATTTAGCTTCAGTGGTCCGGAAGGTTTAAAAGGTTGGGATCCACTGTGCTATACGGTATATTTTTCTGATGATTTAAAAAATCAAAATACTTGGCGTAAAGTGTATTATTTTAATTATATATATAACTATTATCTGTGATGATGCATTGGTAACCAAGGTACCAAATGTCCGTGGTTGTACGTCTTCGTTCTTGGCATTTATTTTTTTACGTCGATATAAACGTATATTTGTATTATGTACAATGTTGTTTTATAATTGAAATTTTTAATATTATATATTTTTTTTAATATATTTATATTTCATACTATTAGTAGGTATGCATTTTGTAAATATTCACCTCTTTCATAATGAATGTTATTCTTCAATGATAACTTGAAGACGGCTATCTAGTTAGATTATAAAAATCTGTGACTTCTGTACTTATTATATTATATTATACCTAGAAATTTATAAAAAGATTTTATTTTAATTTTTTTTTATATATATATATATAGGTATATATATAATATATATACCTACCTCATTTATTAAGTCTTATTTATCTTAAAATAAACTGTCATAAACTTAGAAAATACCGTTTATTTTATAATTCTAATACATTTCATTCTTGCCAATTAATACTATTTTAACTATAGAAATTCTGTAGGTTATGATTTCGATTTCTTTATTTAGCATTTTTTATCATTACTATAGGAGATATTATAGTTGTTGTTGTTTATTAATATTGTTCTGTTTTTATTTTTTTGTCATTTCATTTAAATTAGAATTTTTAGTTTATAAGTTATTTTGTATAATAGCTTGTATCTTACTCAACACTGTTATTATGTTTTATATCATTGGACCTAAATCTGTAACTAAAATAATAAATAAATATACCATTGTTTAGTAAAAATTTCCATCACTATTTTGAGGAATATACTATTTATAAATATGTACATTGTTGGTTAAGTTACTTTTAAAAAGTGATTAAATTACATTAGAAGTTACATTAAATAAAAGTAATGAACGAAATTACTTTTTTTTATTAAAAATGCTACCATCGAATAATATAACGATTATGTTTTCATTTTTCACATTTAAAGAGCATCTAAATACAGAACTGGACCGTGGACATACTGCACATGCGCGAATAATATCATTATCATAAAATCTTTTTATCGTAAAACCAACTACAACAATATGTATTAAAATTGTAATGCCGCGACACTACAACTGTGACTTCACTGAATCTGAGCGGTACTTAATCATTTTGCGCTCACAAATGCTTTGTACAAATTATATTTTTGGTCGTTTATAATTTATAATAATATTATAAAAAATTTGTAAGTTCAAAAATATCGCGTTACTTATCGTGAAAATTACTTTTAAATAACAATGGAATTACATTTGCGTTATTTGGAATAATGCGATTTCTGTTGCGTTACTCAAAAAAGTAATTGCGTTACAGTGACTTGTAACTCGAGTTAAGTGTTACTACACAACACTAAACACTGAATATATATATGTATGGTGTTTATGTCATATATTTTTATTATTAAAATGTATCTGTTTTTATTTTGTCGTTTCATTTTTAGTTTTTTAAAGTTGTTTTGTACAATTTCTTAATCAACACCGTCATTATAAATGATTAAATAAACACTCCGTTTTCCAGTGAAATTTTCCCAATCACTATTTGTCAGGAATATAACGCGTTCATAAAATACACGTCTATATTGCGTTTATGTCATATTATGACGTGTCATACAGCAGTATTATTGATATTAAGTGCACACGTCTTGTATAATTCGCGGAGGGATAAAAAAAAAAAAAAAAAAACCCAGGGTGGATGTGACTAAAAAACGTCAAAGGAAGCCGATAAATTTCGACCCCCTCCCTCTCCCACGGTCGCTCTGGATACGGTATATAACGGGCTATAAAATGCTATAAAACAAGGAAGCTTTTGACAGGCAAGCCCTTTGTGCACATTACACTCATCCGTGTAAAAATATAACCGTCTATAATAAACACCGTATAACGTTTCCGATTGGATTTCATTGGTCGCAAAGGACTCGGGCACAGTGTTCGCCCGCAGACATCGATCAACTCGCGAACGCGCTCGTTATATAATGTAGTGTACAAATACGGATGTTTAGGCCTCTTGCCGTCAAGGATATTATAATAATAACCCATCGGTCGTGAGACTTTTCAAAGTGAAACATATCGGACCCGGGAGACCATTTCGTCTCTCAGAGGGTATAGCTGTACAAAACGAGTACAGACATATACATATATATATATATACGTATTTTACACGCTACACTGGCTCACGCTAAGGTACGCGTTCTGGTAATAAATCCGAGATGTGTTATAGACCATTTTTCCACGTCAATATCCAATTGCCTAATAAAATAATTAAGTATCTTATAGATTAAGACCGATAAAACGCTGACTTAGAATTTTTAAATTGGGGTTTCGTTCCAAATCCACAATTTTACACTATCTCGTTAACGTTTTAAGGGCGTGCGTTTGAAGCTAACGCCGAAATTCGTAAGTCCATTAGTTATAATAAAAAAAAAAAAAACGGAAATTCAATAGGTATTCTCTTTTACGTCATGAAAAAAATTTACTTCAGACCGAATATTATTAAAAACGCTCCTGTTGAACAATTTAAAAATACCGCAATTGAAATACAACTCTCTCATTCTAAACCACCGGTGAAAAGTTGTCCAGATAATGTGGCGATAATAAAACCAACATCCTCTTATGTCTTGTACCTGAATGATTTTAAAAATTTTTTTTTTATACATTTATTGAAATAAAATGTTTTTAAATTTTGAGGAGTTACTTTTTTTTAATGAACTTCTTTTAATATTGTTTCATTCAATCATAAATTTAACAAATATGATACATAAATGAACTATTTATTAAAAGTTTACACGAAATATTTTAATAAAATAATTATATTTAGTTATAAAATTTCTTAAAATACAATAGAAACTATATTTTATTTTTATTTAGTAACCCTGACACATATGAATATCAATATAGTTTTTTATTTTGTAACATTTCATTGAAACGTTTGCGATTTTATTGACGGCATATACGCGTTTTATATCCAAATTTGTTGTCGTCGTGTATTAAATTGTATTATAACGAGGTAAATGAAGAAACTGGTGCAATAACTAAAGTGTTTTCCGGCATATTATCATAAATAATAACATTATGTGTTTGTTTATAATAACCTCAAGAAAAGCCGTCATATCCGGAGGGTGGCCAAAAAATCGTATAAACATGTTTGTTCTTCAAATGTAGATTTTATCACTAAACCGTTACTCGAACATTACTGAAGATCAACAATGGGCCAAAAATATTCTAAATGGATTTGCTCTTTAGCAAACATATTGTAAAAAAAAAATATAATATTCGATTATTCGATTTAAAGAAAAGATTAAAACTTTCATATTGGCAACACAGAACCGAAGACGAACAAATAATGTTGCAATAAATTCGACACCAAAAAATACATAGGTAAACTATATCATTCTATATCACCCTCTGGTTATCTACAGAGCCATAATACCTAAAATTAAATCAAAATTGAATAATATTTGAATTCAATGTAATTTCCATTTTCCAACACACCCGTAGTGACCTTGTTAAAATACAAACTGTCTTTTAGTTAACGTATCGTTTTCGACCACATACTAACACACTGTTAAAATTAAACACGCGTCTGTTGAAAAAAAACTGACGAATATTTTAATAAATAATCACGGAAGGTTGTGTGAAAACATTTTATAGGAATAGATTTAACTTGAACATAAATCAGTGGTCACATTTAAGCGAAAACGGATGAAAAGGCAAATGCAAACTACGAAGTTTAACATGGGAAATGCGTGGTTTTTGAATAGCTATTTCTCGAGTACCGGTAGTTCCAGAGAGGAACGGTAAGTGTGGTTGTATCCGGTTTGTAGTGACAAATATATTACTTTTATGGTTTGGGACGTAGTGCGCATTGTACCCCAAAGCGTTATTTCGGAAACGACGGATCTGTGACGCAAACACAAAACTACTTCCGAAACCGTTACGGTATGTCTGATCGTAAGACCATAATTGAGGCATATAACTATATCTAACGCTACGGTATCTATTCTTCAAGAAAAACCCCACCTTGGTTCTGGACTTGGTTATGGTACACCCGAAATCAACAAGAAAATCGGAGTTAACCCGATCGATTTAATGCCATTGCGAGCTGCATTTCTTGTTGGGAAAACTTGTCGTTTTTGAAATAACGTATATCGCCCTAGGTCCCGTACCAAAGTACCAACAGATTTGTCACTAGCAACCAAATAGAACGACACATACAGTTCTATTCTCCGATAACTCGTACCTGAATAATATACATTCTAACATTCAATTACCATATGTTTTCCACCCTGTATCCCCTATTATAAATAGAAAACTCTAGCCGTCCAAGGGATTGTTTGATATACACGAAGATCGGTTTCTGTACCGGGTTCTTGGTAAAATTTAATTTTAAATGATTTCTTTCTATTTTTTTTTTTTTTTTTTTTTTCATAATCGTTTGAAATGGTTGTACTAAAATAATAATTATCAATAACATGTTCATTCACAATCTATATGTTATATAGATAGGTATATAATTTACGTAACAGGTAGTCCAAGATCGTATCCAATACGTCGGCCACAGTATTGGTTTTTGTGCTCTTGTACAAAAAAAAAAAAAAATGCTTAACAGCGTTATAGAACGAATTTAGGAAAATCCTACTCGATGGCTACTCAAGGGCGCCCACAGGGGGGACTAAGGGGGCCATGGACTTACTATATATTTTAGGCTGATCCAAATTTATATAGGCTCAAATTTTTTTTTAGGACATTCAAAATGAGTATCTTTCATCTTTTTAATTGGTATGAAAAACTAATTTTGTAAAAATTTAAACTCGATGGCTCAATCCCTTCCCGCGCCGAAAAAGGGTTAAAGTATGACCTAAGGGGATAGTTTTTAAATTTTTCCCTATTATTTCGAAAATTAAAACGTTTACAGAAAAATTTAAAGAATATTAACGATAGAAAAATATATTTTCTTCAAAATATATATTTATAAAAATTTCCGTAAATTGAATATATCACATAAAAAAAAAACAAATAAAAAATATTTTAATAATTTGATAAAAATTGTTTTTTTTTTTAAGTTATTTCAAAATATTTGGCAAATGGTCGAAGATATAATAAAACATTTCAAATAAAATGAATTCAAAATTTAGTTGTCTATAAGAAAGATTCTTAGTAAAAATTGGATTAAATCAACCATTTTTTACTTATGGTTCAATTTACTTAATTGTAGGATAGTAAACTTTCAACAATTTAAAAATATTTAAATTATTTTGTATTATAATTATTATTTATTATATATAAAAACATATGATATATTATTCTGTATTCATTAGAGATTGTCGACTATAAGATGGATATTTTTTTCTATATTCTTGAACAATCTGAAAAAGTTGAAGATTCAAGAGATGAAGAAATAGAAACTCAAAAAAAGTTATTACTTAAAC
Source organism: Pemphigus obesinymphae (assembly GCA_025469235.1). Lineage (NCBI taxonomy): Eukaryota > Metazoa > Arthropoda > Insecta > Hemiptera > Aphididae > Pemphigus > Pemphigus obesinymphae. The sequence goes on along the minus strand of JAIPRL010002338.1, from coordinate 24,633 downwards.
CACATGAATCAATACATTTTATAAATCGATATTCACCAACAGATTTATTGTCACCACAGTCACTCAAAATATTTTCGAGGATTAACATTCCTTCTGATTTTCTAGAAGTAGATTCACTCGAATGGAATAATAATAACGAATATTTAAAAGCTCTAAGTGTACTAGCCTCATTAAAGGTAGTAAATGACACAGAAGAGAGAAACGTAAAATTAATGGAGGAGTACAATCAAAAAATGACGAAAAATGAAGAACAGAAACAGTTTTTGTTTAAAGTATGCATATTTCTTATTTTACTATAATATTATTATATTTCAATATTTGTAATTTATATATACCTAAAAATAAATCTTAAAAAATGTTCAGATTATTCAAGAATATAGAAAAAATTATCCATCTTATAGTCGACAATATCTAACGAATACGGAATAATATATAATATGTTTTTATATATAATAACTAATAATTAGGCCATATCGGAAGAGGAAGACCCAGGATGGAGTACATGAAGCAAATCATAATTGACATGGGGAAGAATAGTTACAAGGAAATAAATGAACTGAGTAACGATAGGGATGCATGGAGAACTGCAGCATACCAATCAAACGATTAAAGACGTAAAGATGATATAATAATAATTATATATAATATATAATAATTATAATACAAAATAATTTAAATATTTATAAATTGTTGAAAGTTTACTATCCTACAATTACGTAAATTGAACCATAAGTAATAAATGGTTGATCCAATCCAATTTTTACTAAGAATCTTTCTTATAGACAACTAAATTTTGAATTCATTTTATTTGAAATGTTTTATTATATCTTCGATCGTTTGTCAAATATTTTGAAATAACTTTAAAAAAAATTTTTTATCAAATTATTAAAATTTTTTTTATTTGTTTTTTTTTATGTGAAATATTTCATTTACGGAAATTTTTATAAATATACATTTTGAAAAAAATATATTTTTCTATCGTTAATATACTTTAAATTTTTCTGTAAATGTTTTAATTTTCGAAATAATAGGGAAAAATTGAAAAACTACCTCCTTAGATCGTACTTTAACTCTTTCTCGGTACGGGAAGGGGTTGAGCCATCGAGTACAAATTTTTACAGAATTAGTTTTTCATACGAATTAAAAAAATGGAAAGGTACTCAATTTAAGTTTTTAAAGTAAGTTTTTTTGGACCAGCCTAAATTGTATTTCCATGTTTTATCCATATGTCTACAAAATATTCAATTAGGTAGGTATATGTTCTATATATAATATATTCGCATATATTTAAATTAACCTAACTTATAGATTATAACCTACATAATATGATAAAAGTCTAAATAGGGACAAATATAAATAACTAATTTTTTAATAGTTTATTTAAAACTTACTTAATTTTTTTTTTTTACTGTTCTGACAGTTAATTTATAATATTAAAGAAAAACGCATATTTTAGGTTTATTTTCCATATAGAGAAGCAATAGGAACTTATCTTATTTTGATATGTGCTCATAATGTGTGAGTAGCTAAGTACTAGCCAGGTAAGAATTGTAAACCTATCTGTAGTAAAGTGTATCAACTTTTCTTTATGTCTAATGTATTTTAGAATACAAATGTACACTAAATATACAATTTAAAAACTAACAATTATTATTTTGGATTTTTGGTGACGAAAACAAGGTTTCTGCCTCCTCCCTCCCCTGTACATTGCCAGAAATGCGAAAACTTCGGCTCGTAACCTTAATATTGTAGTATGACATGACTAAAGTATAGAAATCGAAATAGATACCTACACTCTCGCTTTTGAACCTTTAACGTCACAAACTTTGTTCGAAATAACTTTACAGATATTTGAAACTGCTATACTGTGGCTAAAACATCACTCGAAGTTATGCGGCGCCCAAAACATGATTGTAGTTAGCTCACTAACACGTGGCTATGAGATTAACGAGTAATTTTCCTCGTTCCACTTACATGTTATAAGTAATTTTAGTTTCTTGCTACTCACTATTTATTTTATTCTACTGAAAAATAGAAAATGTACAATGTAAGAAAAAAATAATCAAATGTCTATAAATATCCGGAAAATGGTCAAAAGTAGACGGTGCAAGTTTCGCATATTTAATATTATTATTTTCCGAGTATCATTTTAAAATAATTAAAACACGTTATTTTTTTTCAATTTCCTTCTTTTTCAGTACGTATAGCCTTTATTTTACTTAATAAAGTACTTTTTACTAACTTACATTATACTGTGTCAACAATATTGTTAATTAGGCATTTCATGTTCAAAATAAACGGCGTCATTGATCAAACAACGTGTTTTTAGATAGAGAGAGAGAAAGCTGGCACCGAGATGAAAATATTTTTGTTCTTTTTAACGAATAGTGAATTTTTTGTTGTTTTTTTACATTTTCTCGTACTTCCCTAATGCTTTTTAATAAAACGTCTTACTTTTCATTTTTTGTTTCACTTGCCATGGATTTAATTGTGTTTGTTCGTCATTAGCAAACAATCGCCGAGTGGATTTGCAAATAGGAATTTTCTCAAGGCGCACTACCCGCCATCAAACAACCAACGATTCGCCGTTTACCCAAAACAAACAAAAGTATTCCATGTATATTATATACCACTACCGCTGTAAAGTACTCTATACTCAAACTTCCCTCCTGAAGATAATTAAGTACGGTATAATTGTTGTTTATAAACCAAATTAATTTTGTTTAATAATATAGGTATGTCTTGTTATTGGTTTTATTTGGGTATCTACGAGAAGTTATTATTTTTAAATGTATTTTTGGGTATTGATATAAATACCTATTTGTAATATATATTCGGACAATATTATGTGTACTCTTTTTTTTTTTTTATATTTTAAGGATATGAACCTGTTGCATTTAGGTACTTTATTGTTTTTCTCTAATACATATACCCGGTAAACGCATACGAGTTTACCTACATTTTTAAAAGTATTCTTAGATGTGAAGGAATACTATACCCGAGTATAACCGAAAGTTGTTAAAAATCAGGAAATTATAATACTAGAAACTTGAACTCGAACTTGGACTGGGGCAATGTTTCAGGCGGGAATTATATTTAGTTAGGCCAAGGAGGCAAAGATTATAGTAGTGTATAGAGCATAAGCGGAGATTCTATCCAATATTGGTCGGGAGGGAGGTTTGAATATTACGGCAAATAAGCGAAAACCATAGATTAGTGATATTTTCAATTTACAATAAAATATACATGATGGAAAACGTATTCAAAATATATTATATTATATATATATATATATATTGTTATAGCATTAGAACATTTTTTTTATACGTTCAAAACCACTAGTTTATACAATAGTTGGGGAGGGGAGCTTAGCTTTTTTTTTTTTTTTTTTGTTATAATTCAGGTCGTAGATAGTCGGTCGGAAGCAAAATTTGAAAATATTTCTTATCTATTCAGACCATGTGCAGGTTATTGAGCTATGAGGGAGCTATGGTAAGAGACGGTTAAATTTGAAAATAGTTATAAATTCGTGGAAAAAAAGAACCCTTCGTAGCTCAATCTTAAGTCTCATCAAAACAAAATATGCATACAAAAAAACGAAATGAATCGGACGTTCGTCGGTTTGGTAATTATTACGCCCACCGCCTGGAAAAAATGGCATTTAGAGAAATACGTGCGGTCCGGCACGCGTGGTCGTGAGGTGTACGTGATCCGACGACGCGACGGGAACGTGTCGGCTTTTTGCGGGGCTTTTTTGGCCACCAATTTCCTCCACATAACTGTGTTGTATATCATATAGATACTACCGTTGATTATTAATACTAAAATTAATCAATGGTACGTACTACTATATATCTGTACGCCAGTATAATAATATATTACTGTTATACCTATTATATCGTTAATTACTAAAATACAGTTCAGAGTCGTTGAAATTATTTATTGTTTTAATTGTTTAAATAATTTTATATATATTTTTTTTTGTTTTTTTTTTTTTTTTTTTTAATTCGTTTAATTATTACGTCAAGTGATTCGCCCCAATGGCAGGTGAATTGCAAGAAAACAAAAAACAAATAATAATAAAAACAAAACTTTCAAAAAAAAAAGTATCCAAATTTTTATACGAATTAATGATAATTAACATAACAATTCAATAAAATAAGTAGGTACTGAAATTAATTGTACCCAATATAAAAATTGATTTTTAATTAAACTCGATGTTGAGTAAACTTCGAAAATCGTCGTAAATTCATATCGACTTTACGGCATTTAAATTAATACCAATATCTTATGTGGAATAAAATATCAATATATGCTTACCACTTCTGCCCGTCGCCGATTCACTCACTTCTGCCCAAATGGCGTGTTTAATATTTATCTAGGTAAGCCTTTACGTTTCGAATTTCGTGGCGAGTGAGTACAATGACGAATATCTCGACAAGATTTCGGCCAATTTTTCGTCGTCCTCTTTTGTACATTTTATTCATGGTGGAAACATGAATATTTTATATTATATATACATTATACAATATATATTTTCAATTTTAAATATTGAAGTGTTTGCTGTTTGATACGAGTTATCACACCATTTTGGCGCTGGGTGCACATTATAAATTATGATAAACCAAATAATCTACTTTTTAATCTGTCGCGGTCGCTTTAGCCAAATCGCACCTTCACCTAATGCTCTTTAGTGTACCTACTCAATACGACGTTTTCAACTTACTTACCTTTACAGACGGTTGATTTTTGAATATATAAAATATACCGGCCGAACACTACTTGTTAAGTATTTAAATAATGAAATATTAGTAGGTGCTAATATTGAGTAAAAGTATTAATTATACGTACATCTAATATCTTGTCTTTAGATGCTTATTTTTTACGTATTCTTATTATTTATTAAAAATTAAAACGTTGCAGAAATACACGAAATTACATATTTATATATAATATATTGATACACAAATAATAAGCACAGAGCATATTAAGAAGTCGGAATATAACACAATATTATTTTTAGTTATAAGCTCATAACAATAAATTATTTTCAGATATTTAAATATGAAAGTCCGTACAAATCGCCAAAGAACGGTACGTGTTTGTCACATCAACCGGACTGTACATTTATTCGTATACATAAACATGACACGGGTAATTGATATATTTATATTAGAACTAAGTCAAGTGAAACGATTTTATTAGTCTATATGATATAAATATATTGTTTTTTTTTTTTTTTTTTTATGTATGCGTATAAAAATGGTTTGTAAGTATGTATATTTGTAAGTAATTATTATGAAATCGAATGATACTCAATTAGGCGTCAAAAAACCGAAATATTCTCGTTAAATTGATAGTAAAATTTACAAAACAATAAATTATATTTATTAAATGCTTTAAGAAAATGACGTGCCGTCCCCTCGTTCCAATAAAAATAATTAACCAATAGGGATGCCGTTCAAAATCAAAAAAATAATAAATAATGTTTGTGAAATTTTTTTCAGAAAGGTATTTTTTAATTCGTTCGATATAATATACCTACTACTATCCCTGGTCCTTATTTTTTTAAAAACAATATCAGCGAATTTTAGGTGATGGCCGTGTGATGATCGAAAGTTGATATATAGTGTTAACGAATAAGGGAGGGCGGTAAAAAAAACAGTGAAAAAATATAGAATGGATCGGTGTGTAGAAATAACTTACTGACAATTATATTATTCGTGCTTTCCGAAATATAGGTTTTTCCGGGATGAAAAATAAAACTTTAAACGTAAAATGTCTGTATAGATAAATACGAGAAAACGATATGAAAAAAAAAAAAAAACAAAAAAACCTACATAACCGAGGGTTGGAAACAAAAAAAAAAAAAAAAAAAAAAACGCACTTTTTTTAAACCGTCCGTCCCCGTCTCGTGCGCCTACCGAAAGTATACTGCAGGAACGTAGGTACCCGTGCGCGGCAAAACTTACCGGGGGCCCTATTCTTGAACGATTGTGATAATTTATCATGCGTGATATTTATGAATTATCACACAAATGTTGAAAATATCGTTTTTTCGTATTCTTGAATTATTTTTTGATAATTTATATTGATAATACAAATATTATCCTAAGGTATTTTACCGGTGATAATTAATTATCACAAACTATTTTATCGTAAATTCAGCGAACGTTCATTTCAAATCAGTGATTTAATTGTGTTATTATTTTACATAATTATTATTTATTATAAACTTTATACTTTTTAATATAAATAATAATTATGGTTGAAGTATATATAGCTGCTATAGACAATCTGGAAATGCAAAACAATGCTTTAGAAAATAGTAGAAAAGCAATAATAAAACCAAAAATTCCGTTTTTATTGCCAGATAATATTTTTATTAAAAATTTTAGACTTTCCAAAGATTCAGTACATTATTTAATTAATTTACTTACACCATTTATGATGGAACCTACAAGAAAATCTGCTTTAGATATTCAGACTAAAGTAGGTATCTACTTACTTAATTTTAGGATTTTCAATTATAATTATTCAAAGATTTTTTTTTACATTTAATGTAATTTTTAATATGTAGGTATCTACCTATATCAAATTTGTAATTTTAAAAAATATGATAAATATTATAAGTAGGTATTAATAAATATTATGGCTTTATTTTTATTTAGGTGTTTATAGCTTTGAATTTTTTTGCGACTGGTTCTTACCAATTATCTGTTGGAAATAGCTTTTTAGCGACGTATTATACGATATTTTATATAGATATCCACTATTAACATATCATTAAACATTAAAATTTTTCTTTTCTTTCTAAATTCATTATATAATTATAAATATTCTATTAAAAACATATGTTATATTAAAACTTTTTATTCTTCAACAATTAATAAAGAAATAACAATATGAATTTATATACTCATACAGTATTTTGTTAAATCTAATTTTTTCGATGTAATATCTTAATCTATTAAACTGTTTTAAAAAATAGCAAAAGATTAACTTATATAATATAGGTATATAGTTCTATATAAAATATCAAGTGTATTAGACTGTTTGAAAAAAAAAAAACAATAAATAATTAACTTAAATAGTATAGGTATACAGTCTAATATGACTTATTATTAACTTATAAAGGTAATATAGAAGTACACAGTCTGTGAATTAAATGATTACAAAACGATCTTTAAATTGTATGACAAAATATATTGATAACGTTGATAACACTGATAAACATTTGATAAATTATCAAATACCGATAAATTATCACATACGATATTTTAGATGTCGTTTTTCATTCGAGAATTGGTACATTTGATAAAACTTTATCATGCGTGATATAATTATCGTATTTGATAAATTATCACAAAAACTCAAGAATTGGGTCCCTGAGCCGACCTAACTATAAGTCATATCGACATTAACGTAGAGACTTCGACAAATTTGACAATATATCTATGATTAATATCATCGTATTAGATATCACAATATGTATTAATATACAATATATTGTGATCGTCCGAAATATGATTTCAAAGATCAGTGCAATGAGTGAAAATAAACACCCGATCTCGATATACTATATATGATGATGAGCTACGTAAACTAAACGTTAGCCACTACAGAATCGTTATACTACAGTATTTTTATTGTACGATCCTTATAGTAATAGTAATTAGTAAACACTAAAAATATAAAAATTATTATGTACGTTGAATGGATGAAATGTGAATTAATCGAAAAATTTCAATTCAAATGATAATTCGGTGATAATTTCGTGAATCGCCAAAATGGTCTTATCAATTTGTCAGGTTTCTGCAGTATCTGAATAGTATTGTTCATGTTTTGAGTATGAATTCTTGCTATTAAATCCATAATTGTTTTCAAATTACATAAATCCAAATTTTATAAATTAGAATAAAAACACTGTCCTTAGTATTGCAATGGTTGCATTATCACATCGTCCCTATAGATAAACTAATATTACCTGTGAGATCCTGTAGCTGTATATGAAAAATCCTCTTTTTATATATTTTTCTACAAAAAAAAAGTCGTATAACGTTACAGAAATTAGAAAATAGGTCAAATTATGTGGTCTGAAAAAACACATTAGAATTGTATGGAAATTAATATATTTTCAAAGAACCAATACTAATCTAAAAAAAAAAAAATAAGTAAAAATATTAAGTATTTTAACCAAAATCTTATCGTTTTTTAGACAATACGAAATAATAAATATTATACAGTCTTGTGGTATTTATCGTGTCGCGTTTTTATGATATTGACCATAAATAGTTTGATTGTACAGTGGTGTAGTCGTTGGAAAATGCAGTCGAGTTATAATAATTTGTTGCGTTTAATCTGCGGAGAATTTGTCACCGTCGCGTCTGTTAAAAACGTATACCTAGTGTAATATCACCGTACTTAACATCTGTACAAATGTCATGACGATAAATCGGCCAAATGTCCCGACAAAGGTATTTCGTAAAAGCCGGTGTATTATAATAGGCTATATACCTATAAATTATGCCGAAATAATGAGGATATATACGCGATTTGGTATTTTAACCATTTCGTTTGGATTTCACTGTGTAAAATATAGGATATTTTCGAAATAAAATTGTCAATAAATTTCAATTATAACACGATATATTGTACATTTCGTCTATTGCGGCGTCTATACACATTGGGAGAAAAAAAAAAAAAAAAAACATTAAATCTAAATTATAAACAAGCAAATAAAAAAATAAAAAAAAAAAAAAAAAAAATACGAATTTAACGCCATAACTATGGCCGTTATGCGTATGCGTTTTAATTTCGGTGAACGCAATGTTTCCCAGTGCATTGTTTTATAATGTAATTGGTTTCATTTTTTTATTTCACTATACACATATTATTGGTTATAACTGTATACTAGCACGTGTACGCTGCAGTACATATTATCACGATGTGAAATAAAAAAATCCACTCACGTTATAATAACACATATCTATTACAATTTTTTTTATCGTTTTATCCCATTTACACATAATATAATCATTTTATGTGTATAGTACATTTGGTATTATTTTTATTTTTTTTTGCTTTTAATGGCTATTTGTTAATGTGGAAAAATGTTATCATATATAGTTTATAGTATTTGAACGAAAAACTACCATTAAAAGTATGGTTTAAGGACTGTTCTCATTATAGACCGATACATATACCGACTAGTACCGATTCACACGGTTTCGTACCGATCCGACAAATTCTTATTCAATGATGTCATCTCTGTTAGAGGCATGAATGTTACAAAGGGGAAAAAAAAAGAAAACAAAAAAGACACTTGTCTGACAAAAAAAATGAAAAACATTTTTTTTCATTAAATTTATTTTTAACAGTTAACCTAATATTAAATTTTTTTATTTTATTTTGGTGGCTTCATCACATATTTAAAAAGGTAGTAAAAAAATATATATGTATTACGGCCAAAACCAAGATTAAATTGTTTTTTTATACACAACTATCACATTCAGTTATCATATATTTTCTGATGTCACCATGATATGTGGAAGACTTACTGATGTTGAAACAATATAGTGTCGTCACATATTGAAAACTAGGTTACAGGATTTCCGTGAAAACAGTTTTTAATTGAAAATGTGTCGCATACTGTAAGTCTCACGATTAACATGATCAAAAGCCAAAACGAAATGCTCTGGAAGATACGAGTATATTATTGAATTTTCCAAGATATACTTTTACTGGCCAAAAAATACGGTACCTATGCTATTAAATTTAATATCGTAACACATTTTACATTTTAATAGAACTTAATACCGCTCAGTTTTTAAAAAGTGTTAACTATAATATTATACTAAACCTTATAACGAATATAAGAAAAGTAATTATAACATTTGGTGTTAACAAGTTTTGAAAACGAATAATTCGTGAAAGTCGGTATATAATCATAGACTATGATTTACTATAATTGTATTGTTATAAAAATTCACGGATAAATAATAAGCGTACCTAATAATTTAAAAATTTAAAACGATGGTTGCTGAAAATCAGTCAAAAAAATAAACAATGAGTTTGTATGTCAATTATAGAGCTGAGAGTATATAATACGTTATATAATCATAACAGTAATGGTTTTAAACGACTAAAATAAAATTAAGTTTATATATTTTCGACTTACTAGGTAAACGTTCGTCCGAACCAAAGTGTTATTATTAAAACGTAAATGAAATATTGTTTTTGCATGAATCAACAACAATAAATTTGTTAAATTAATAAAACGTCGATATATGATTGTTATTATTATATGGACGATAAACAATCGCGTACAGTGTATAATGGATTCAATGCAATGTAAAATTTGACAATACACAAATATTCATTTTCCGAAAAAAATCTTTTCCATTCAATTTTAATAATATATCGCTAAAATAATTTATTACTACATCCAGAATTTAGAAAGTATAATACACGCAGCACGTATGAATACTATATATATTATTGAAATACAAATTTCAGTTGGTAAGTTTAATTCGGTTACATTAAACAGATTAAACGTGCACAGTTTGAACGACAACAATATCATTTATTATAATATTTGTATATCACTAAATGTATAGTGTGAAAATTGTTAGTTTAAGCGTAAATGTTTAATCAAGTTGTAAATACATTGTAAAATGTATGAATATTATGGTCGTTTGGATGTAATAACGTATAGAGTGATTCTATTTGAACCGAGTCAGAGAAAACTATGGTTATGGCCAGAAATAAAACCTTGACACGTTGACTGCGGCTTGGTTGTTCGCCTGTACAACTATAATTTGGAATCCAACCTTATAGTATAGTATAAGTTTAAACCCGATCGTGTAAAGTAATTGAAACTACTCGTTACTGCGGTGAAATTACTTTACTGTAACGAAATCACGTAATTTATTTATGAGTAATTTCATAAGTAATTTTAATTATTCTAACGCAATGTGTTCCGGGACGGATAAAGAAAATAAAAATCAATTTTTAGACCAAATCTCTACGCTAGAGATTAGAATCATTTAGCACTAATGCAATTTTCGATTAGACAACGAATAACTATATTTTTAGCATTATGTATTAAGTATTGAGCCGTTAAAAAAAAAAAACGCATATTATGAGTTCATTGTCCACTAAATGATGATAAAATGGTTATTTTTCAGTTGCGGGTTTTCGTTTAATGCCACATTTGATTTATCAATCCATTGTAATCGTGTCATAGTCGTTTTGAAGTTTTCAGTCGTATTGACATTTCATGATCAGACAATATTCAAATAGGTATCAAAAATATTAAATTCACATTTTTCTTATTATTATTAATTAGAAATGTGTACATACATATTACCAAGGCTGGGCATTAACGAGTTAAAAGTTAAAATTAAGTTAAAAAGTTAAGTTAATTTTAATTAAGTTACTTTTTTATTAAAATTAACGTGTGAACTTCAAGTTAACTTTATGCAAAAGTATCTAAATTAAGTGAGATTTTGCCCGAAGAACAATGCAAATTTTTCAATGGGATTTTACTTTTTGGTACTTATACGCAATTTTAGTAGGTACCTAGTAGAGATCAGTCCGGGCCGGTATTTTCTAGCCCGGCCTCGCCCAGACAATTTTGTTTTGCGATCCGGCCCGGCCCAGCCCATTTACTTTTGCGACCCAACCCAGCCCAGTCCGGTATTAAAAAAAAAATTCTATGCCCGACCCGGCCCAAACCCGGATTCTGGTCTGGGTCTTTCCGGTCCGGTTTGGTCCTACCCGGGACCGGACTGATCTCTAGTACCTAGAATAGCATGTACGTAATCGTTAAGAATCGATGTACCACTCACGCACACGCCGCGACGTTGGCCGTTCACGAATATTGAGCTGAGCCCGGTCTTTTTAACTACACGGAGGCTGATATTTATGTCCATCCAGTATAGAAAATATATTGAAGTAGTAGGTACTACTTATTTTACACTAAATTAGTGTGAATCAAACAATAATGTAGGTATCTAGGCAGTTAGAAGTTATTTTCTGATTTCTTATTTATGCATGGGTTTTAAAATAACGTGTTGTATTTTAATTTTTACATGTATATATACAATTTTTCAGGCAGAAGTAGTCCCGAGTAGTTTTTTTGAGCGTAAAGAATAACCATCCTTTTTTACCTTTTTACGATATAATAGGTATATCGATTTTTTTTCCCTAATTAGAAAATTTTAACTTATAATTAAGTTAAGTTACTTTTATTTTTTTCAAAGTTAACTTTTAACTTTAAAATTTAATAAAAAATATACGAGTAACATTTAACATAACTTAGCTTATATTATTTTAAATTAACTTAACTTAACGAGTTAAAAAATATCGTGCCCAGCCTTGCTTATTACATTAGGTGATTTGCAGATTGCCAAACAAATGGCTACGGAAAATTTAAACAATATTTTAATAGTCACACATTGCTTTTTAACTTACAAAGTAAAGTAATTTTATTAAATGAAAAATTTTATTAGGTAATGAAAAAGTAATGTCACTATATTTTAGGAATGTATCGAGTAATTATAATTGTATTACTTTTAAAAATAATGTGCCCAAGACCATTTATACCTATACAATATACCATATAATAATATTTATATAACTATATATGATATAAAATGTCTATAACGCATAATATAAATTAAATTCTTATTTATAAGAAAAATATTACAATACAAGTGGAGTGAAATTGTATGTATTTTATTTTATTTTTTTGCGTAAATAATCGATTTAATATTTTCTAAATTGTATATTGATAATCTGCTCAACAGTGTTAGTTATAATTGAAATAAAAGCAAATTGTAATAATATAAATCACAAAAAGTTTATTGTTTTACCTTAAATGTAAATGAATTAAAAAAAATACAAGAAAAAACACTCAATACATAGAAGCAATCTTGAACTTTTAAAATAAAAATAATTTATCGTTTATTAACTATCTGTCCACAGCCGCACTCAACATGTTAAAGTACGTAATTTTGCATCTGATTCCCATTCTTCTTCTTTTATTCAAAAAATAAAATAAAAAATAATAAAAATGTTCATAGATTTTGGGAAAAACAAGGATCTAAACAATAATCATCGACTAAATAAACAATAACATTAAATTATCCAATAATGCTTGGGATTATTTTAGTTCTAACAACTTTATGTTCATGTTCCGACTTGGGTTCAGGTGTAACAATTCATGTATTCCACTCTTGACTAAAACTTATAACATTGAACTGCAGTAATAGAACTAAAATAAGACTATGAAATTTATTTTATTTAATAAAAGTCAAAACTTTTATTTCATAGTGTTTCAATAATATTGGAACGTACAGAAATATAGGTTTTATTATAGAAACCCTAACCATTAAGGTTTTATAATGGCCTCGATTTGAATACACAATAATCGAATCTTTTTAAATATAAAATATTAAAAAAAAACACTATTTTTGACAATCTTAAATTCTCTAGACCACTAAAAGCATGTGTATTTCTCTATTTCCGACGTATGTACTTATAACTTACCTATATACTATCAACTATTAATCTACAAACGAAACCTTTTATTTCAAATTCAAAAAAAAAATATAAAAATATTTTTGGATTGACATTATACTCTTGTGATTATTCGTATTTCAGTTGTTTGAGAACTTTATCTCGCGTAAATCGGTATATTTTTAAATTTTGTTAAACGTTTTCTTTTTTCCCAACACCAGTTGCTCGGGACACTTAATGTAAAATAATGACGATCAATACAATAGTGTTATAGGTAAGTACCTACATACAATCGTTTTATTACCATGCGATAAATGAAATTACCCAGTTGAGAATAGCGAATTGAGTAAGCCTTAATGTTCTTGTCATCATAATTTTAACATAATGATTTTGAGCAATCTAATATGTTTTAATATTATTCTGAAAATGTATTTCTTTATTGAATTTAAAGGTAATACTATAATAGAAATTATATACAAATAATGAAAATGATTATAATTAGATGACTATGGGAAATAATAGTAGATTTCTATGGATTTAGTACATAATCAAAAAATGATAAAAATATCATGTTTTTATTTTTCGAAATATAACACGTTATATAATTAATGATAGTCGACTGTATACACTAAACAGTTGGGGTACACTGTTCGTCGGGTAATCAAATTAAGTAAGCTTTCATTAAAAGTAATAATAATTACACACCTTCGCCCACCGTTTTCCCGTAACAATTTAATTGGAAATTCGTTGTTTTTCACTAAATATCGCCCAGTAATAATAATTATTATTATTCAATTTAATCGTTTCGTGTAAACTACTCTACTATAAATATTTGCAATACATTTTTAATAACAATATTAGATATTATTAACTGAAAGGAAAAAAGTCAATAATTATTTCTCTCTTTTGTATATACGAACATCACTATGCTAAATATTATGACCTATAAATATAACAGTATATATATATTAAGGTGGCCCTTGATTTTTGTAATTAAATGTTTTTAAATATTAACCCTTAATTCAGTTCCAATATATATATACAAATTTAGTCTATACAATATTATATTTTATTTGAAATGGTCAAGTATAACACGTTTCCACTTAGCTCTTAATGTTCTAGAAAGTGTTTTGTTTTAAATAACGATATTTATTATTAGTTTTTGATTAATATCTTAGTACAAACGTTTTGAATAAAAATATTTATATAACACTATGTATAGATAATTCAATTTACTATAACTCTTGTTTCATAAGTTTTTTTTTTTATTTATATAATATTTTCTAATTATATATATATATATGATCACGGCTGGAAATCCGTATCTAAAACGGTATAATATCAAAACCAAATTTGAAAAAATGGACAACGGTATTGAAAATTAAAACCGAAAACGAAAAATATGGAAAATGATACTGGAAATCGAAACCGAATTATAGGAAAACACTATTGGAAATTAAAATCTAAACGAAAAAAAAAAGGATAACGGTATGGAAAATCAAAATCAAAATTGAAACCGAAAAAAACGGGTAATGATATTGGACAATAAACTCGAAACCAAAATATTTAATATTATGGCTCTATACTTAGTCCAAAAGGAAACAAAAAAAAATATATATAATTAATAGAATTAAAAGTATTTACAAAGGTGAGTTATATTGGTAACCCTGTTGTATTTTCCAGTTAACAACAGTTAGGTATTATGTTAATTATTATGAAACAAATCATTGTATCCATGTAACCACATAACCCATTTGTTGATTAGCATGTTAAATCCATTAAAACCATAAATATATCACCGTTTCATATTATGACGTATCATATATAACTCTGCCCACTTTTGATAGAGGATAATGGTTTGTATATCAAACTGTTTTAGTAATAGAAAAACACAAGTTTTAATAGGCACCCACCCTTTAAAGGTAAACAATTTCCCAAAACGAATATTTAAGTATTTAAATAGGTACCTCCAACTTTTAAACTATAGTAATTTTACCAAAACTTTTGATGTCATGAAAATAACTATTTTAAGTTACCTTCTAATTGGAAAACAGTACACGCTATCTATAATGTGTACTTAAAATAAAATAAAATAAAAATCAATGAATACAATTTTAGGGGTCAATACAAAAATAATATAATAAAATGTCTATAAATGTAAGTAGCCAGCAGGTAGTTAACAATGAACATGGTCCATAGTGCGTGTGTATACAAAACATTTCCAAAACCCAAATAGTAAACCACTGAAAGCAAAAAAAAACTACAAAATAATAATCAAGATTATCTAAACATAATTAAAATCAAAATCTAATAAATAAAATAAATAAATAAAAATCGGTAATGAATGTGAAAATTGAAACTACTTTATTTTAAATCGAAAATATAAAATATCAGTATTCAAAGTCAAAACCCATATAAAAATATTTAGAAACCGGTGTTTGTAATCAAAATCAAAATAAATGTAAAACTGCTAATCAAAATCTAAATCAAAACCTAAATACTTTTTCCAGTGTCAATCCCTGTATATGATTATTTATATTCAATATATTTAATGACATTAGTTAGATATTTGATTGTCACAAAAATCAAAATAATCAGAAAATATGAAAAAATGAATTTCATTACATATTGAATTTTATTTTATAGAAGAACATAATATATCTGATATCGAATTATGCCATTGAGTATGTTATATATAAATATTATAGAAAATTAATAATCAACGGTGTATATTTTATAATATACTTGAGGTCACGTCCGAGAGGGGTTATAGTAGGGGGAAGTAAATTAAACAACTTTATTTCTTTAATTATCACTAAATATATCCAATATATGGTTTAGTGGTTAATAAATTATATTCTGTAGAAGTATATATTTTATAATCATAGAAGAACAATTTATTAGGTCTAAAATCATTATTTATGGGATCACTGATACATACAAATGGACTATTAATTTCATTTAAAACTATGCAGTTATATTAAAATTGATACCAATAAGAAATTACACAAGTTCTTACATGATTTATATTGAATATTATATAGCTCGGTGAAGTTTTGCAGCGATTTTTAGATTCAAGTTTCATTATGGTAATATTTTACTAAATATTATAAACAGCCCACTCGAAATGTAAGCGAAATGTATGACGTTATTTAGAGCGTACAATAATCAGTGTGTTGTATAATATTATACGATATTACATTTAGACATTAATTTCGTGCAAAAACATATAATTTGTGTTATTAGTTTACATGTGTTACTAAATGGATTTTAAATATTTTATCCGTGGAAGATTTGTGCAATAATATCGTGTATTATAAATAGACCAAAAGAGAGAGAATACTTTGAAGTTGATCAGTCATAAAATAAAGAGTAAGGGGAGAAAACCTAAAAAGAGATGGTTATCTGTTATAAAGAGTGCTATTAAGACGACTAGTGTATGTGAAATGGATGCTGAAGTTCGAGATAAAAGGTACGGTATTTATTCATAATAAAAGGCGAAAGAGAAGAAGAAGATGATGAAAAGTATATGGACAAATTACATAACTGTATGTAGCTAAATTGTTTTATGTGTTTCCAATTAGAAGTCTGTATTTTTGTATAATTATATTTCACCGGAGACGGTTATATATTTTGATTTGATCTGTGGTATTATTGAACTGTATATATGTATTATCAATCAAATCGTACGATTTCTGACTAAAACGTCACCATAATATAACCTAGCATTATTCTAAAATGTATTGCAATATCTCACTGAGACACATTTTCAATAAAGTTGACATAACTTTAACTATTCCATTTCAACTTATTTTGTGTTTGTAATATTAATAAGGATTTTTTTATATGAAAAAAAATTACGCGGATAACCCTTATCGTTTTTTGGAAAGCTGTGTATTAACAAATAGTGTGCTAGTCTAACGAGCAATCTATAGTGAAATGTCAAATGAATGTAACGTATACCGAGTTTAATGTTCTTCAATTTTTTAAATCCATTTTGTGGGCAACTCAAATCAATATAAAACTTGATTCAAAGATTATGCAAGACAGACGTCAGTGATCCATAAGCCGAAAATTTTTAAATTCTATACTGATTGAGATATTTTATGATTAATATAATATCGACCTTTTTATAAAATACTAATACACCTTAAATGATTTAACTACAGTGGATTAGGGTAATTTGTATTATCACTGTAGCAATTTGATTTACATTGTTTATTCTGAATTCTTTAGATTTTTCTTCGTACTTAAATGTAAACATAATAGTGCTAACTGTGAGTAAAAAAAAACGGTCGCTTAATCCGAGTCCTATGACGAAATTACTGAGAGCAGAGCAATGGCGTCTACCGTAAACAACCCGGCAGCTACTTCACATCTCCTCCGAATTATTTTTTTCTCACTATATATACATAAAAAAAGGACAAAGAATTGGTTTAAATTGACCAAATTACCGGTAACACTCTTAAGAATGTGAAATGATTGTGGGAATATAGTGGTGCTGCCGGAGGAGAAGTTCTGTCTATAAAAGCAAAGGTCGTACAAAAGCCAAATGCTATCCTTAACATCACAACGGAGAAGGTAAAAACGGTATAAAATGATTACAGTTTATCGTCCGGAATAAAGTTAAATGGAGGAGAGCGGAAAAACATTTGAAATGTCCATCACCATTGCATTATTTATAGGAGAATTTCAATTTATATTCGTATTGTGTTTGTGTTCGTCGCGCGCGATTTGCATTGTGTACATCCATTCGACGACCTATAGTCGCGTTTGTATTTTCGGGGATGTTAAAACAAAACAAGAATAAAAAATCAATTGGTCATATTATTATAATATATCGATAAACAAAAATATACGAAAAAAGGTTTTATTCGAATACGGTAATTTTTCAGAACCTTTTTCGTTGGGCCTAGGGTGAATTTCATGCACACACATACAACATCATGCAGCTGGCACCATCCATCGTCTATCTATTGAAACAATCGGAAATTATTTGATAAAGTATTGTGAAAAATCTAAATTATATATTATCGTTTAATCTATTACAGGAGTAGCTATTATAAATACGAATAACGCGCAAAAAATGAGCCGAAAATTGGTTTTTTCATCCATGCCACCCAATATTGTGCTTGACAGACGTAATACGAAAATTTTTAAATGGATCACAGATTATTTGATGAACTATGTTAGGGAAATTCTATTTTCACCAATTCCATTCTATTCAATTTTATTTGAATATATTCTATATTTAGAATATAAACTATTATTTAAAAAATAATCGCAAGTTATTTATTTGAATTATAATATATTAATAACTTCTTGATTTTTCAGGTGATTGAGTGCATTTTAACCGATGAATGAAAATACAACCAATGCTCATTATAAAATTGCAACTTGATTATTAAGGTAATAAATTCAAATATATTATTATTGTATTAATAACGTTGGATAAACATATTATAAATAACGTTACGAGTATTCTTTCGAGGAGATTAATTAAAAAAATAACAATACACTTATTTTTGCTTACTGCCTTCAATTACATCCTTTAAAATATTTATCATTCGGTATTATTTTTTATCTATATCAGTTAAGGTTTTCAATGCATCACAACTATTATGATTTAAAAGGCATGTCTGAGTATAATATATAATATGAATTTAATTACATTAAAAAACATTCATTATAACAATGTTGTTCTGCTCGATGCCTTACATTATACGTTGTTATTGAGTAGGTATTATGTACTGAGTAAAACTCTATAGCTTTGTAATTTACCGACGTATTCTCGACGTTCATTATTCTCAATACCAAAACACCTAAATTTAAAGAAAACATGTGTAATATTGAAAAACAGTAATTTTACTTAGTACCTACTGTTGTTTTTTATAATGAAAAATTATGAAAATTAATTGAATTTGAACAGTTAATTGTTCCATTTTTTAAATTACATACACTAAAATATAATAAATTATTAGACTAAAAAGAATAACTATATGATTTACCTCTTGGTTATGTTACAATTACTAATAACACTTCAAACTATTCAAATTTAATCAATATAGTTTATCAATCTAAATGATTTTTATTTTGAACGACCATAAAAAAAATATCGAAACATGACTTATTTTTATTCAATTTTTAATTTTTGAGTAGTATTTTGAACTTTTTGAAAAAATTCAAAAAAATAAGGCCTTTAGTAATAATGTTTTACTTAAACAATATACAATTAATATTTATATGTTCACATTTTTATACTTTCTGTAAAAACATTTATCATATTAGTTTTTACTCTATATTGAAAATTTTGCTATTTATTGAATAATCAAATGTTAATATGATTTAAAATGATAATGTGTAGGTTTAAGATTATAATATAATTGTATTTACTGTAAAGGCCTATACAAAATTTCTAATGTCGTATTTTTAAGTTAAGCAATTAATTATCCAAACGTAAGTAAACATTTTATAATTTACATTATATAGATACAAATTAGATATAAACAAGATTATATTCATAGTAATGACTTAATTTTTAGATTTTAAATGATAATTATTATCAATAAATAAACATTGTTTATCATTGAATTTATAATTATTATATTTATTTATAATTTTTCGGAATTTGAATGAAAACGTTGAATAATATTAACGTTTTAAGAATGCCTTTTCATTTTTTTCTTTTCAAATTCTAAAACTTATCAATAATAATTATAAGCTCGTGGGTATTCAATGATTTACCATTAATAATATTTAACAATACATTCTACATATAGTGTAATAAAAGGAACCACGTTTAAATATTTGTTTTAAAAATATCAATCACGGCGTTATATGTAGGCAAAAATGATGCATAACAGTGTCGGAGGAAGTTGTGTTACATAACAAGATTTTTTTATATTTTTATTTAAAACATTTTAAGTATTATTATTTGAGTTATTTGTTTTGCATAAAACTTTTAAAGATTATAATTTAAGCCCGGATTATATGGAAAATATACTCAATAATATAAACAAGAAAATACACAAGTCATTAATTTCAATTAAAGTTTATAAAACAATTTATAGTTTTAATAATAATAATTTGTTTACACAATAATGATTTCGTAATTATTATATGAAATTAATTTTTTTTTTTTTAATTATATAAATACGCTTTATTTAAATTTACTAAATTTAATGGTTATTTTGTTGATTTTGAGTAAATGATGAATTAATAATAACATTTTAGAAACGAAATAATTTTAATTTTTTTTAATATTTTGTACAGTTATATCGGAATTAAATATAATAAATTTATAGAATATAAACGTATATATGCTCGGTGGTAAAAAATAAAAGTGGGAGAAACTTTTTTTCTATTCAGTGACATCTCTACGAGTATCGTATTCAAAGTTAGATTACAGTATGGACCCTATTATAAGTGTATTATCTGATTTTATATAATCGACAGTATTATTATACAATGAACAGCTTTAATGCCTTTAACATTTATATATATATATATATATATATATATGCTAGTGTATCTATTTACGCACCAATTTACAACAGGTGGCAGACTGACGATAGTACATTTGATAAAACTGTGACAATCTTTATTTTGTTTAAATGGTATTTTTTTTTCTTTTTAAATGAAAGAGGGTAGAAAATTGTAAAAAAGTTTTTTAAAAAAAGTCGTAAGATCTTTCATACGGATTATGAGACGTAATTCTCTGTGTGCATGATGGTAAAGTAGGTAACTACACTTTCATTAAAAAAACGTCCATAAGTCTGTTTTGTGTAACAGAACGAAGCTTTGTGATAATAATCGTAAAATATTTGTATTCCTATAGTGGCGTTGTAGTCACGTTGAATAAATAGCCCTTTTATTTATATTCTCATGAAAAAGCAAAAAAAATAGCGCGTATTCTCAAAAAAAAATATTTAAAATACAGGCGATACTTAACTAGTAAAAAACGTCAGTTTTATATATACATTTTGTGTTTTATCATGAATTCAGGACAATTAACTATATAAGCACTCTCATCACATTTTGAAGCCTTAATTATGCACGTTTTGGGTTATCCATTTTTTACTTTTGGAATTTTCAAATATACTAAATTGTGTTTAAAACATTTTTATAAAATTGAAAACTAAAATTTTGTTTCTATAAATATGATATAGTTCGAGAGAATTTACTAAATCAAAAATTAAATGTACTGAAATCGTTATTCCAACAAATATAATTCCTAAATTTTTAAATATATAAATAATTATATAAAATAAATATAATATTGTACTTGAATTTTAAGTAGGAAAAGGACAAAATCATGAATTAACAGTCAATTATATTTAGTATTGTAATAAAAATCAAACTGTTTTAACAAATTATTACAATTTTAAAAAATCGATAAACTGGCCTCTATACCATATTTTATTATTCACTCTTTCAACGAGTTTGTGTTTATATGAAACGCTCATTATTATTAGTGTTAGTAACCTGTATTAAAAGTATACGGGAAACCATTATAACCACTCGCGTGCACATTAATATTTTATAACTACAAAAAATGAAAAATTTTCACTTAAATATACGATTCTAATTCCATCGACATTTTTGAATGATACGTCAATTTTATTTTTGAAAAAAAAAAAAAAAAATACTCAAAATGTCCATAACATTTACAAAGGAATATCGAAGAATTTTTTTAAATATATATTTATTTAATGAGATATTTATGCTTAAAGTTTTGAATATTTTGGAAACTTAAAATGGTTATAATTAGAGAATAAAGTATGAAAATGAAAAATTCGGATCTATCATTCCATCTAGTAAGTAGTGCGTGAAAAATCTATATATGTTTTTAAAATTGATATCGGAGTACGCACCATGCGGACTGTTGGTATTAGAATGAGTACTTCTTAATCAAAAAAATGGCGGTGGTTGGCCCCTAAATATTACATTTGTTTCATTAACCAAGGAAAATTTAAACAACATACCTTAAAATATACTATTTTATTGATTGTTATATATCTTTTTCCTTGTATTTTTGTTTTTTTATATTTTGTAAACTTGTTTAAAATTCAGTGAGTCTAATTTGTCCCCTTGAACTTGAACATTTTAAGTTTTTAGATGACCAGTAGTTTGAGTTTAAAATATTATGTTTTTTTTCTTCAATGAGATAAAGGTTTTGGTTGTAAAAAAAATTAAATATGATCTAATATTACACAAAATACAAATAGTTAAGTGTAAATATATAATATTATTAAAGTATCAGTGATAGTGTTCAGCTTCCTTTGGACATTTTTAAATTTTAGTTAACTAATAGGTTCTAAAATAGGCTTTTTTAAATTATTCGATTGTAATCAGTTGTACTTAAGTAGTAAAACATATCAAACGTTGGGCAATAAATATTTTAAATTAATATATTATGCTAATAAAAACTATAAACATACAGCAATAAACAATATGCATTATTCATGTATATATTTTTACTATCGACCAATTTGTACAAAGTAAATGTACTTTTCGTACTTCTATGTTCCTTTTTTTTTTATATTTAATATTATTTTTCCGAAATAAAAACAAATCGTATTATTGAATTTCATATTTGTAAAATATCAATACTATATAGTTTGAATATTATGAAACCAATATAGTTATGTTTATTTATGGGCATTTAAAGTCTTAATAAGAACAAATCAGAGGTGGTAGTCCAACAAATAATTGTATATCCATTCTTTACTAAACTGTGCTTTATATGTTATAATGTGACTCTTTAAACTTTAGTTTCTAATAAATAATATAAATTGTTAGTTTAACGGGCGATATATATTTGTACACTTATAAAAATGTTCAGGAAATTAAATTTAAAATTGAAATTGCAGTCGTAAAAAAAAAAAAAAAAAAAAACATAAAAAATCGATAAAGTAAATCATAAAAAATACACTATGGTCAGAATTCACTGGCCATAAATTAGTTTTATAAGTGAGTAAGTAAGTACACTTATCACGATGTATTTATAATTAAACGTTTTTTTTTTTGGAAATATTTTCAATAAAATTGTCATGTATTTATATAGACGTGTTGGATTTTTTTCAATAATATTGTAGTTTAAGATATAATATTCGTTGCGCGTCAAGTGCGTCAATAAATCGATAACGATAACACGTGAATACAATAAATTTTTCGAAAACCCACGATAAATATTCGTAAAATGCAAAAACTCGATTTAATACTCTGTTTTCGGTGTTAAATTAAAAATGTTTTTTTTTCTTTTTTTTTTATGAGAACTTACCAATTAATAAATGTAATGTGTGGTGTTTCATTGTAATTTATTCCGGCGTGAAACGAGTATTATAGCGTACAAGAGATCATTATATAGTGTACGACATTAACCGGCGCGTGCAAATAAGCTATTTACACATGTGCTATTATAATATGATAATATGCCACCGAAATATTTTAATTAGTTTCGCCGGCAAACAGTGTACGACAAACTAACTTTTTCAGTGTATTATTTTCGTATTATTTCGCTCCAAGTATTTATTATTCGCCGAGTATACGCGACGACTACGTTCTGGCGATATATATAAATAAGTCGTTTTTGCTTCGCAATATTCCTTTTGTTTATACGATTTTCGCCTGAATATTTCTGATGAATATTTATAAGTTTATTAAAAACCGTCTTGTTTGCCACCGGGTAAATTGAATTTCCATTTTCGGCGACAAAAAGATTATTCGTAAAACGCGGCCGGGGGGTATGTTTCCCCGCAGAGTTCGGGTGTGAAATTCGCCCCCGGTCGCGTACGATGTATTAGTCGGCTCGGCAAAAACCGGTCCTATCCCACACAGCACAAATATATCTAATGGATATATACGTTGGATATACTCTGTGGATATCCTTAATATCCAACGGATATTTTCGTACGTCCAATGGATATCCATTGGATAATTTGTGCTGTGTGGGATGTATACCGTAGGTAACTATTAACTATATATACAGTCGACTCTCGGTAACTCGAACCTTGATAACTCGAAATTCTCGATATCTCGAATAATTAAAATTCCCCTTCAAAAAACAATAACACTTAATGTTTAAATAATCTTGCTAACTCGAAAATT
>JAIPRL010002337.1:0-61851 GCA_025469235.1 Pemphigus obesinymphae | reverse complement strand
ATCTTTACATAGGGAAATAATTGTCCTACAACAATAATTCGACCACAGAAATTTATCTTACCTCATGTACTATTTATTTATGTAATAAAATTTTTTTACAATTTTTAGTTGTATGGTCCTTTAAGTAGTTTTAGGTTGATAAAATGTAATTATAATAAACTTAAATTTAGTAAATTAACTTGTACAATTTTACAAAGTTGAACAGTCCCTTGTATAATCGTATCCGCATAGAATAGATTAAGATTAATCATTATACTTGATACAGTAAGTAGGTAGTTAGATCTTATTTTTTATAAAAACACAAATCTTAAACAAAATTAAAATTAAATTAGCTTATAAAATATTTACAAAAAATAAAAAATAGATTTAACAATGGTTTCAGAGTACATATTGATCGATGGCACGTACTGCATACATCATACATATAAAAGTATAGGACTTTTTAGGAAAATTATACATTTTGATAACTGGAAAATAATATGAAATTCGTAATTTTTGTGAAAATAGATTATCATAACATTAATAGTAAAATACACAATTATAATAATATTCGCATACTAATTGATGTATGTATACCTATATAAAAATACTGTTTAAATAGATATTGAGTTAAATTTTAACCAAACACCTCCATTCTTCGGACTAGCTACTATAGTAGTCAATTTACTATACCTAATAGGAATTTCTGTTTTTTCACATGGTTCCACTTCAAATTTGGATAATACATGTACCAAAGCTAATTTCATTTCCATTTCAGCAAAACGTTTTGCTACAAAAATAAATACTAATTGAAAACATGAATATAACTATATTTAAAAATAAAAATCAGTTATACATACCTATACACATTCGTGGACCATCTCCAAATGGAAAATAAACACCACTCGGTCGTTTGGCTTTTTCTTCGGGTGAAAATCTTTCCGGATCGAATAATTCAGGGTCACTAAAATACTTTGGATTATAATGCAGAGAATAAATAGGAATCATTACTTTTTGACCTTTCTCGATAACTAATGAATCGTTAGGCACTTGATACATTTCAGAAGCCTCTCTGAACAGAGCAAAGGCTGGAGGGTATTTACGGAGTGTTTCTGAAATATGTTAACGGTCATGAGTAAGTGTTATTTAATGATTATCCAATCATACAAAATCAATAAAACTAATTTAATTCAAATCTACAAATAGGTATATACATCTATCCAAAAATGAAAAAGAGAAGAGCAGCCAGTGTTGGGGATCTTTTGGTATAAAAATTATGTTTATTTTATGCGTAACTTTAAATTTTTCACGATTGAAAAAGAAAAAGAATAATTATCAACCCCCTTCCTCTCACAACCCATAAACTCTGACTACGCTTAACATAAACATGATTTATAGTTTTTAAAATTAGTATTAACCGCAAAATAAGAACACCAGAGAATTTTTACTATACATTTTCTGTGGCATTATATGAACACTATATATCAATTTCTAAAATTTTAATCGCAATTCGGTAAGTTATTAAAAAAAATGTAATTTAGATATTTATTTTTTGTTTAATGTATATATAGGTAAGGTTAATTAAAATTGAGTGGAAAATAGTTTTTAATTTTTGATTTGATTATTGTTAATACTAAGTTTTCGAAATTTTAAAATTATTTTATGCATATACAATTATTTTTTTAATTACATCAATATTTTATGAAATATTAAAATTAAAATAAATAAATAAAATCCATATCATTTTACACTTATTGAATAAAAAATGAGATATTTGTATACTCAATTACATTTTTTTTTAGACATTTTGCATTTATATATTAAATATCTTTTAATACCAAAAATGTCATTAATACGTTTTACGAAGAAAATACGAATTATATTCATTCAAATTAAATTTAATATTAACTTATGATATGAGAAAATATTTGTATAAAAAAAACCTATATGAGAAAATATATGTATAAAAAAAAAATTTTTTTTGATTATTTATTTTATTGCATACAATGTATTATTTAGTTTAGTGGGCAGAATGACTCATGTACAAGTTTTTGGGTAAAAAACCTACAGATAGAAAATTAATTTTAGTTTGTATACTTTGAGGAGGTCATTTTATATTTTCCCAGTAATTTTATGATGCGACAAAAATAATTAAAATATATTTATAAATCGGATAATATATACCGATAAATATTCTGGCCTGTATAGGTCCGAACAATAATTATTACCTATTAACAATATTCTAATATCAGATAGTAGTAGCTTAAAATATAAATAAAATATTATAGGTACTTTTTTAAAATTAATATACAATATATAAAGAGATATTTTTAACTACCCCCTAAAAGTTTTAACAAGGAGGGCAGCCCCCTCTTTCCCCATTGTTTACGCCAATACTGGTATATGTAACAAATTACCTGCTATAACCATTTCCAAATAATTGAGCTCCATCAAAAAGTCATTGTTGATTACTCCGTTGTATTTAAGTTTTTTCAGTTTGATCTCTTCGCGGACTCTGTCTTGAATGTGTTTCTTTAACGCCAATTCATGTAAACAGAAAGAAATTGTTAGGGATACAGTCTCAAACCCTGCAGCAAACATGAGGAAAGCATTTGCTACGATCTGCGTTTCGGTAAATTTTTCTAAAAAATAATAATAATAATAATAATAATAATACATTATCGTGTACATTTTTTTGGAAAAAAATATATGTAGACTTAATTTTTACCTGCTGGCGTTAAACTATTATTCAGAACCAAATCTCGTCTCGCCAGTATTAAATAATGAACGATATCAATTCTGTCTGTATTGTCGTTATCTCTGCGCATTAACGTGTCGTGGAATGTGGAATAGAAAAATTCAGTTGCCTCCTTTGGGAAATTGGGAAACCTCAGTATTTTCAAAAGTCTTGGCGATATCATCACACACAGTTCCCGCAGACACGCTACTATTGACGGTGCAAATATGGCATAACCGTACTTGCGGAATACAGAATCGTCGTCGCTCACCGTGTTCAACTTGAGTCCAAAGGCACATGTACCGATAACGTCAATGGCGTATTTTCCCATGACGTCCCGTATTTCGATTACATTCGAGATTTTTCTCAAATTACAATCGACGTTTTTCATCATCGCCGCGCTACATTCGTTGATTTGGTCGTACATCTGTTTGAGTTTGCTCGAAGTGAACGCCAGACTCAGTTTATTCCTCATTATTTTCCACTGCGGGTTCTTCATGAAAAACAAGTTGTTCGTCATGGGATTCGACGAGTAGTCCGTGTAAATGCCACGGTCGCAGAAGTACGAAAAGTCTTTTATCAGTATGTCGTTTATCATTTCTGGATCGCGGATCATCAAGTACGGCGTCCTCATTTGGAAATATCCACCGTATTTGTGGCCGGCCAGCTCGTTGTAAATCGTCTTGTAAACATCCACCGGATGATCGATGCCGAACGCTACGGTGAAATAGTTTCCGAACAACGGAACCGGACGGACGTGCGGCACACCGAGTTTTTTCCATATTCCGAAAGTCGACGTACAGTAGTAATAAACTGTGGACAATAACACTACTAGGGCGAAAACAACGATAACAATCGGTAACGCGAAGAACATTTTCGAATTTATTATTATTGGACAGTAGCTGTTAGTTAAACAATATTGAACCTAAAAGGTACCTACCTAATACCTGTCTGTATATAGACGTTCTGTTAAAACCAGAAACGATATAACTGTTGTGTGTTTGATATGGCGTTCAACAGTTAGGAGGTGTACGTTATCCCCTCTGTATGTTTTCGTAACGCGTTCCTCGACTACATAATAATATATTTTTACATTTTATCAGAGACCGGTATTCGGTTACCCCACCAAATAATATAGTCCTTTCGTTTTTGGCCGAATCCTTATTGAATAAAGTGTAAATAACCTTATCCGTAATTAATTTTTACGGGTTCTTAAAATAATGAATTCGTGTAAGGTACCTATGTAAAATGTGTTATACGACTCATTTCACCGATTCAAATGGTATTGTATCATTGTTTTTATTATATTAATATGCACACGTGCTAATATAATATGTCCACACAGACAGCAATACTATAAAATTGATAATATTATATAGCATTGGAAATGGATTTTATTTTAAATATTATACCTTTCACGTTAAAATAATATTAAATTATTTCATATTAATAATTTAAAATTATTTTAATTTTTGTGTACGATTTAAATATCTATATATTTACATATATTATAAATAAAAACTCTTATTTGCAATTTAAATATATACATATAATACCTATGGAAAATATTTGAAATGTTATTAAATCATTTACGGAATTAAGCGTTATTAATGTGTATAGAGTTATTATTACCTGCACAGTAATATTATCAATCAAACTCATTGGATAAATATTTAAATACGATTGGTAATCAAATATTGACATTTTTGAAACATTTTATTCATTTTTAAGCTATTTATAGCAATATACAAATTTGAGAAATTCAATTCATAATAGACTTAGTTTTAGTTTTTAAGACCTAACAATTTTATACAGTGTTAAAAATATGCCATTGTAACTACATCAAAAAAATGTATAAATCAGTCGATACAATCATTTTTAAAAACTATTTAATTTTTTTTTTTTTGATAATATGTATTATTTTTCCAGGGCGGAAATTTGTTCGAAATTCGAAAAATAATGGATCTATAAACTTGAAATTTTTACTAAAAACGTATGATACGTATATATATATAAAATGTTGACAATTTTTACCCATTTTTCGGTTATTAATAGCAATTTTAAATGTTAACTCATTAAATTCATAATACCTAGTTACTTTACAAAAAAACTTAGATTTTCGACATTTTTTTTATGTTAAAAACAAATTATTTAATAACAATTAAAAAACATTTATTTATAAATATTCAATTTTCAATAAAAATTGAATTATAAATCAATATTTATTAAATATACTAGTAGGTATATATATTTATTTATTACCTACTATTAAGTTTAATTTTGTATCTATTATCAATGTTTTCCAAGGTAATAAATATTAAATAATAATGTTTTTAAAATAGTTAATATACTACTGAGTATAAATTGTTACTGAATAACTATGTTTATACCTACTAATAAGGTAGGGAAACCCTGTGATTCATGGTTATCGTAGTTACATTTTTTTAGTAACAAGCTTAAAAGGTATAAGTAAAAGATTCGAAAATTGTTTTGTTTTTATCTAAAAATGTAATACAAAAAAAAATTGGTTTTTTTTTACAGTTAATTTTTCATATTGAGCTGAACTCAGTCTTTTTAACTACATGGAGGCTGGTGTTTATGTTTACTCAGTACAGAAAATATATTAAAGTGATTTCTACTGCTTATTTTATATTAACATTAGTGTGAATCAAAAAATAATGCAAGTAATATTTAAATAATAATAATAATTTCTGATTTATGTATGAAGTTTACAATGACGTGTTGTGTTTTTATTTTTTTATGTATACATTTTTTCAGGTAAAAGCTCCCAGTAGTTTTCTTAAGCATAAAGAAAAAATTTTAAAATCTTCTTTTACCATTTATAGGAATATTGACTTTTTTCCTAATTAGGAAATGTTAAATTTAACAAAGTTAAGTTACTTTTTTTTCAAAGTTAACTTTTAACTTTAAAAGTTCATGAAAAATATACGAATAACTTTTAACTTCACTTAACTTACATTATTTTTAAGTAACTTAACTTAAGGAGTTAAAAAATATCGTTTAAGTAGCCCAGCCTTGATAGTAAGTATACCCGATAGATAATTAATAACTACTATTAAGGTCAAGTTTCAAGTTTAAATTATCATTTGTTATGGATATATGATTTTTCTAAATCATGTACTTTATGATATGAATGTTGTTTAAAACCACTTACAACAAATAGGTCGAAGGAGAGAAAAAAATCAAAATAAACATTTCATTACCCATACTGGAGTTCAATATGAAACCGTACAAGGTTGAAATAAATCTAAAATCATGGATCATGGTCACATTTTAGGAATTTTAAGAGTTTTATGATGACCGGTTATAATACTTTTAAAGTGTATTTCAAATACCATCAAAATATTTCGATTTATATGCTATAGTAAGTAGATACCCTACAAATGTACCATCTCGAGAACGCACTTATACCAACTTTATATTATACTTAATAGTTTTCATTATCATTTCATAGTATAGTAAATTATTAAATAAATATATCATTGTTATTGAAAATATTTACCAAATAATATTAATTAGGTATCTCGATCTACAATTTGAATACCTACTATATGTATAATTATGTACTGGAAATAAGTATTGATGTAATTCTAAATGTCAATTTAGAACTAATAATAAAATAGCACATATTACAATGTTATATTTAATAATACTATATTCTACAACACTGGTTTCAACAAAATTCATAAATAAGTCATTATGATAATTAGTCCAATAAGTTATAAGGAACGAGCTAATGATATAAATATATTTACAATGTTTTATATATATATATATATATATATATATATATATATATTTATACCAAGGCTGGGCAAGTAAACGATATTTTTTAACTCGTTAAATTAGGTTAATTAAAAATGATATAAGTTAAGTTAAGTTAAATTTAAATCATATATTTTTCGTTAATATTGAAAAAAAAAGTAACTTAACTTAGTTAAAAGTTAAAATTTCCTAATTAAATATCAGGTATATTATACCTATATATGGTAAAAAAGTATATTTATTCTTTACGCTCAAAAAAACTATTGGGGACTTCTTTTGCCTGAAAAAGTGTATACATACAAAAATAAAAAATACAACACGTCATTTTAAAACCCATACATAAATCAGAAATCAGAAAATAACTCATAACTGCCGAGATACCTACATTATTGTTTTATTCAGACTAATGTAATATAAAATAAGCAGTTAGAAAAAAGTTATTATAAATAGTATTAAAAACCAAAATAGCATTCATTTGTTAATAAGCACATAAACAGTATGTATCAAAATCACTCGCTATAACGCAAATGTCAACAGTATATTCTATAATCAATTCCGTTAAAAAAAAAAAAAAAAAAACTGAGTGTAAACAGTATGAACTATAAAACTGTAGAAATAAAATGAAATAGCGTTTCCGTAAGTTCTCTGTCAATAAAAAATGATACGAACGTCACCAATAGAAAACTGTATAAGATCTAAGTGTCATCCGGTCCTTTTTCGTAAATTTAGATCACTGTGTAAATCAAAAATTACTATTTGAATTTTATAAAAATTTATAAGCAAAAAAAGTGTAGCTAATGTCCAAAACAAAATGAACATTTGTTAAAACTTATATAGTGGCTAAAAATACTCTAAAATGGGAAATAACTTCCTAAAATAAATATATTACGATTTTAAAATAAAAAAATTTGTAAAATAACACGAAATGTGGAGACTGTGTTTGGTAAGTATATAACATGTTCCGTTATAAAAAATAAATAATAAATATTAACTAGTAAGTCTCTACAAACAAGGAATGCAGTATCATACTTTTCTGAGTCCATATATTTACATACCACGTATGAAATTTTAGTTATTATAATTAGCGAAAATGGCATGTGTAATTTAAATCCTGAAAATAAAAAGAATAAAACGTGGTTATGTAATCCGAAATTGTGTATCATTTATGAATACGATTAACTGTGTTATCGTTCAAATTTTGTTTATCACAATATAGTATCATATCAGATAGGTTTGTACTTTTATTTGAAATGCATTATCTTAATGAATCAATTGACAGATGCAATTTTCAACACCCACTTTAAAACAGTATAAGGATATCATATTACTTGCTATACATGTAACATTGGCTATCTTATATTATAGATATCTTATAATTAAAAATTAATCATCTTATTATCCGTTTATAAGAACCTTACAAATACCAATTTATAATATGAGAAGTTTAAATTCAAGTATAAACAAAATTACAAACGCTTTAATGAATTCGAACATAAATTTACTGAACGAATACGTGAATCACTATTAAGCAAAAGGAAATAACTTTGTGCTACACGACAAACAATGCGAGAACAAAGATGAAATGATAAATAAGTACAAAGCAGTGTACCAAGCGATAAAAATGTGGTCGTTAGACATTCCAAGTCAATTCTGATATCGTATGTAAAATTAATGTACAATGAAAATATACATAAAATAATAAATTTAAGAAATCTCCTGCGTGAATTTTATGTCTTTATGGGAATCTTTCAGTGAGTCGAGACAAATAATTTGCCACGCGAGTACATTAATTGTACATATTGCCTAAAATATTTTAGAAAAAAACACTCACTCGTTAACTCAATAATTTGTTCCCATTATCGGTGCCAAAAGACAAACGATTTCAAAACATTTTTAATAGAAATATCAAGTGTTGTAAAAATTATAAAATTGTGATAAAAATGGATAGCGTTTCGGGTCAAAATAAACCTCAGTAACATAGAATACAATAGAATTCGCACTTGGTAATTTTCTTTTGTTTTATAAATTTTAGTTTTAATAACCATCTATCATAGAATATTATGAAGAATGGAGATAAAACAGTTAGGTCCTAACACCTGTTCTCCTGCTGTTGGTATAACTCCAATCAAACCTTTCTGAAATTGAAAAACTCTGAAGTATTGGGGGTGTTTCTATGACCTGGCAGAACCATTCATTTATCATTACCATTAGAGAAAATTACCTTAACCAGAAGAATGTATAATGAAATATCGAGAACTATTTATTCATATTCAAAGCGTAACAACGAAACAAAAAAGATTTGGAAAAACTATTAAACATAATATGCAAAGTGTTTAACGCATATTCAGATGGTTAAAAACAATAATTATCAGTAAAAATATATCAACCTGTCCAAAATTTCAGAATAACTTGTGAGACAAATTTGCCGATTTGGATGCACAAATTATTGTAACGAATGCGGCACAGCAGTACAAGTTAACGTTGCTCATAATCGTAACACCAAATTTTCAATGCTCGTCGCTCACTCAAAAACATAAGGAAGACGAATATTATTAACAATACAAGTTCTTAATATTAATGAAAAACGTATATACGTAGCCGCGGAGTTATATACAATTTTGAAAATAAATACACGGTCTATAGATAAAAATTTCAATGTTCTATATTTTCGATGTTCAATGCCGACCTATAGTTAAGTGGGGGTAAGAGAGGGAGTTGTAAAAAAAATGCAAATACAAACTGCAATAGCAAGTATATACCTCAATGGTAAAAATGTTAAACATGGTCACAAAGTAGATTAAAAGCTTCGAAAATATTGATATAAATGCATTTTGAGCTTGGGTTTTATTTTTTACGTTTAGAAAGTATATTTTAGAGCACTTTTAATAAATCTATATATTTAGTAGATATTACTAAAAAATAATCTATTCAATTTATAATGATCAAATATAGATAAATATTAAATTTAATACATTTATTGGAATACAAACATCTATAATGGAAAATATATTTTAGTCACAGCAATATTTTATAAACGTATCTGGGGGAGTCCATAAAGACGGGTTCTTCTGTTGAGTTTTTGAGCTTAATTTTAAACATTTAAAAATAAAATTAATATTTATTAATTTTGTAAGATCTACGTAGATTTTAAAATTGACCCCCTCCACTCCCTTAAATTAGGTTAAGGGGATCAACGTCTTTTAAGGGATCTAAAGGAAAGAGCAGCCATATATTTTTATCCTAAAATGGCCATCTTAAAAGTTCTGGAAATCCTAAAGTCTTTTTTGGTTATCCAATATACAATAGCATTGGGAAAAAAGTTGATTTTTATTTACAATATTTTTTCAGACAAACTCTAAAAACTCTAAATACGTCTTCGTGGAAAATACATTATATTTTATCTAATTTTATATCGACTTTGTTAATAAATATTGGGCTATGTAAAAACTCTCATTACACCACTAGTCAAGTTACGTAGAACATCTAAAATAATATAACGAATATTCATAGACGCTATACGCCGTGACATCGCAGTAATACTTCCACACATGCTGAGCAGATTCATGGTATGTTTTATAATTTATAAATTGATTAGCATTAGACATTAGGATAAAGCAATGTATTTTACAAGACATTTTTTTTTTTAATAAAATACCACTCCATTTCAAATGTACAAATTAATATTTTGAGTATATTTTTTGACCATTGCTTTTATGAACTTTTATAATAATTTGGAAGTTATTATTTATGACCAACAGTATCAGCAAGAATCTTAAGTAGTTGGCCACTTTTGACTTTTTTATATTAGGAATTTATACTAAACATTTACATAAGAATAGATTTCAATAATTGTATATTTTAAAATTAAAAAAAAACTGGGAATATAGAAATTGCGTTATTTTTAAAATCTAAAATCAATAAAAATAAAAGAATATTTAAGCATTTCAGTATGACGTACAAAAAATATTATAAGTACTAGTTAGTACTGGTTAGAATGTCATTTGATTTAACTTGGATTTATTTTAATATCGCGATTTATTATTGTACTATATTATAAATTATAATATATAAAGAGGCACTCGGACGATCAATATTATTTTAGATACTGATGATATTTATTGATCGTGTAATGTGTGTACTGTTAATACTAATCATCATTATAATACGTAATCACCGGCCGGCCACAAATACACGCACCCTAATCTTAAGGGTAAATGTTTATCTTTGTCGTGAATTTCAATAAGTCGTATTAATATACTTTTGTGAATTATTATTGAAAATGTTTCGTCGTCGTTACACTCGAGTTTCGTCGGTTTGTTCGATAGTGTCAATTTTACGTACTTGAACGAATCCCCGTGTTATCAGTGATAATAATTATTGTATTTTTTCGATCAAAAAACCGTGTATCACCGTCCGTGTACCTACGTGTGCCTTGGCGCTCTCATTTTTTGTGTACGCTAATCGCGGCACCAATATTAAATATGTATTAATATTGCAAGTCGTCCATCTCCATCCGCCGTGCGATTTAGACCTGTACTGAGCTGTACGTACCTATAAACAATTTTACCGCAAATTATTGATATTATATTGTTTTTTCGGCACCAATTTCCGTAATATTGCGTGTAGGCTCAAATAGCCTTTTTTTCGTACCTATCAATTACAGTTCATTTTTATATTGTGCACATCGGCACGAATCGCCCGTGTAAATTTTATACTTGTAAGGCTCTAATAGCCATTTTTGTTATATTTATTTTTCGTCACCAGAGAATGAAAAGGTTCCATGTCAAAATAACGAATTGTTCAGAAGAACGTTTTAAAGTTAAAAATTGATATTAATTTTGCTTAAGTTATAGAACTTGAATATATTCTGTATCTTTATCAATAATTATTATCGGATTAAAGAAATTTTAAGATTAATAGACGCGGAAAAAAATAAAAAAATTGTACCATGTAAAAAGGTGATTTTTCGAAAATATTGATTTAGAACCTTTTCAATTTCAGGTGACGTTTTGTATCTGTTAATCGTTGTGTGTGTGTGTTAAATCGAATTAAATAGGTAAGTACCTATAGGTAGCGACTGGCCAGTCTACCCTCCGTGATTTATTTGTGAGCACCTATTTAATATTATATTTATATATCTGTGTTGCTGTGATTTTTATTTATTTATTGTTATTAATATTAATATTATTATTATTATTTATTCGTGTCAATCAGCAATACAGCAACACTAATTTATTAACCAATTTAGTTACCATTATTATTAGAGTTAAGTACCTTATTGTCCATAAGTCCACACACAGCACTCACAGAATTCTGTCCACCTCTCTTGTTGAGTGCTATATATGGCATATAAACACACAATATACACAGGTCGGTCGGTGTGTGAAAAGAGAGCGTGGCGAAGTAGTATTTTGGTTGTCCAGCGTGCGCGTGTTAATATTATATGCCGTCGGCCCGTACATTTTGGTGACCTCGCCGTGATATGTAAATTTTATTTTTATACCTTTGTTACTTATAATTTAGTGTAGGTATCTGTGTTTGTCGTTTATTTTGTGTTGATTTATCCGAGCGAGTAGGTGAGTTTAATGTTTTTAGTTCGTGAGTTAATTTAATTTATACTCATTGATTTTTTATTTACTATCAGTTTAAATTATTAGTCGTTTTTTGGTTTTTTGGATTTATTAGGAGTCTGTGGGCTATTGTAACTTTGAGTAGGTAACTTTTTCATTTTAGTAATTTCTATGAAGTATTGTATAATATGTATAATGTATGAAAAAAACGATACTGTTGACTGATTGAAATATCGGAAATCGAGCCATCAATATTAATTGTTAACCGATGATAATATTGATAGTACGAAGTGGATAATGATAGTTCTTCAGTAATTATTTCGCAAAGATGGAGGCTTAAATTCAAAATAATACCCGTCATCGGGCATCGTTCATGCGAAAATAGTTTTGAAAGTCCTTCGGTTAACTTTATTTCTTTTAAAATATTTAGGTAAGTGTACACGTTTAGCAATCTATTATTTTACCCACTATGTACGTTTTGCCTGAGATTTTGGTTTAGAAATAGCTATAATGATTGTAACGCATGATTTTTCCTAAAATAAATAAATAAATAAACAAATATTAATACTAAAAATCAAAGCGAACTATATTATTATACGGTTGAAACGCGCATAAACAAACTGACAGTCAATGTTATCAATAGTACTGATCGTGTAAGGATTATACTCTATATACACAAATATAATATAATGCAAATACTGTCAGTATTTATAATATTAATAATACTGATAATATGAGGGCCGTTTAAGTATCTTGTGACCCCCCTAGTCCCCTAAAGGACTAGGTTGTCTCCAGAAACCCAAGGCAGGACATGGGTCCACCGTAGGACCGAGGCTCAGTGCGGCCGGAGTCGGACGGATTTTATTTATTTTATTAACTAAAAGAAAAAGGAGAGAAATAAAAAAATAAAAGTTTAAATTTGAAAGTATTTTTATTATTAATTATTAAATTATGAAGGTGAAGAATAGAATACATTGGTTTTGTGTTTGCGATAGGCCGGGTAATTTAAAAGTTGGGAAAATGCCTTATTTACAGGGGACAGGACTATTTATATACAATGACAAAATGAAGATTATTCATTTTGTCACACACACATTTTGTATTATAAAAAAAAAAAGAAAAAAAGGAAAAAAATTAATTTAAAAAAAAAATTTTCGAGAGAAAAGAAATAAAATGAGAATTTACAGTCGTTAAATGTTGAAGTTTAAAGTTACAACGGTATATTAGGTAGGTACCAACCCGACGTCGACGTGCTGTGGCGTTATACCGCGACAGTCCACGTGACCGATCGATTTTTTTAAAATTGAATATTTTTTAATTGAAATTGGACAATTCTTGAGAAGTTTGGTATACTAATGTTAATTTGTACGGTATTGAAGAAATAAAATGACTGATAAATTTATCAGTGTCGGGGAACTTACTCTTAAAAAGTAATTGAATTAAGTTACAAATTACATTAAATAAAAGTAATTGGATTACTTTCAAGTTACTTAAAAAAAATTTGTAATTGAATTACTTACTGAATTACATAAAAAGTAACGAAGTTACAAATGGAGTTCCTTTTTTTTTTTTTTTAATAAAATGTTAAAATTAATAATATTTTTTACGTTTGAGATCTTAATTGGATCGTCTCAGCTCGGAACGGCATAAAAATAAAACTTTAGTACACATACACTTTTGAATGACCACGCACTACATCTGATGGACTCGGCAGATTTCCTTTTTGTTTGGATCGGCTCGGACTGATATGCACAAAATAACATAAAATGCCAAATGTCCGATACAACTTTCCTACATATATTAATGTATTTTAATATTTTTATTTCATCTTTGCTCTTGTCTAGTGATGTAAGTAGGAAATAAAGAATAAAGTTTTACTATTTATTTTTATGTGTATTAATTTTGTTTTGATAAAAGTGCAACACACTTATTTATTACCTCGCGAAAATATTAAAAAAATGACATTTAATTGCGCCCAGCTTTAGACAAAATCAATAGTGCGGCGTTGTATTTGTGTAGGTATAGTTACAGTAAAAAACTATCTTATCAGTTT
The DNA here is from genome assembly GCA_025469235.1 of Pemphigus obesinymphae. Classification (NCBI taxonomy): domain Eukaryota; kingdom Metazoa; phylum Arthropoda; class Insecta; order Hemiptera; family Aphididae; genus Pemphigus; species Pemphigus obesinymphae. The sequence goes on along the minus strand of JAIPRL010002337.1, from coordinate 47,726 downwards.
ATCACAGACCAGAAACTGAAAAAAACCATTGAGTAAACAATTTATTAATTACATTTTTTATACTTAATATTTTTTTATTTAATATATTATTTTAGATTCTGAGTGGAACGTGGAATATACCTAATGGTTTTCAATGATGTGTTTTATGTTCATTATGATATAAAAATATAAATTTTATGCTTTAAAATACGTAGGTACTTACCTAGATATTATATAACACATTTTATAACTATAAATGACGCCACTGCCATAGGGTACGAAACGGAAAAAAATTCTAACTTTTTAGTTGATAAAATGTGGTCAAGGAAAATATCACGTGATTTATTTTCCGCCAGAAACTGTAAAATTGCAAGAGAACTGGATTAAATTAAGTAATTAACGTATTTACACTAAAAATACGCATATGAAAATTTTCAATAGTGATATTTGGACGGAGGGTGGAGGGGGATCGAGAAATCTCATGAAATCTCACCATGGATAAAAGGGAGGGTCGAAAAATTACCTCATGTAATTAATGGACGCCTCCTAATGGGTTAAATAGGTAAATAGGTACCTAAGTAATACCAATACCCATATTCACTTTTAAATATTATTATTACTTATTAGGTTCTTTGTAAATTCATAATTGTACTTACTGTAATATGTTTTTTTTAATTTGAATTGCTTCTTTTTGCAATTGAATATATTGACGATTTCACACATAATTTGCAGTTAACATAACAATTTTTAATATCTTCTTTTTCGATACTGAAATATTTATTGTATGCAGGCCATGGCAGTTCCACAATATCGTTATTGTCCATAGTGGTATGAAATATATCAAATAATTAAAACTAATATTTCAACTATATATAATTTATATTAATTGTATAATATATATATATATATATAGACGATTTCAGATTTGTCACACGACTGTCAATATTATTGTAGACTATAATCATAGTTCCCGGACGTGAAAACTTTTCCTATTTTCCTTACACCCGTATATAAAATATACCTACCGGTCATTAGCGATTCGTACTTTGTACTTAGTCGTACAAAACAATAAGTTAATAACTTCGATATTATATTATTTTCGTACCTACGATTTCAATAAACACGACGATACTATACTCTTGCAGGAGCTTCGGGTGAGATTACATTTTCTACGAATAGTATGAACAATAATAATAATATAAATAATTACAAGATATGGGCTAAATAATATAAAAATAATCACGTGTTGTTCTTAAAATTTGACAATAAATTTGATTACAAAAATTATTTTTTTTGGGTCATATAATATAATTTTATAATAATATTATGACAAAATATTGTAACTTAAAAAATATCGCGTTACTTCGATGCAAATTACTTTTAAATAGTAATTGAATTACATTTGCGTTACTATAAATAAAAAGTAACGCAATTACCACTGCGTTACTAAAAAAAGTAATCGCGTTACAGTAATTTGTAACTTGAGTTAAGTTACTATCCAACACTGAAATTTATACACTGTATATGAGGGAATTAAAAAGAGAATTAAAATGAAAGTGAGATGGGGAAAACTATTGTTAGGAGAGAAAGAAAAAATGAGAGAGATCATTACGCGTGTGTGCTTTAAAAGAGTATACATATTAATGGGGGCAAGGGGAATAAAAAATTAAATATTGAAATAAAATGATACAGATTGCCGCGGCTGCTACCAATCATCCATCACAATGACCACGGTCATATAGAACAAAAAATAAATATTTACGGACACATGGCACAAAAAAAAAAATTAGGTCACAATAAAAATAATAGCGTCTTGAGCAGATGAATTGTGGGCTTGAGCTGTGTGGAAAAACGGTATTTCACTCCGACGGTGGTGGACGCAAAAGATCAGACCCCGTGGAGAGATCGGAAACTACAGCCTTTGGCGTGGTGGCGGCGAACGGCAATCGGTGTGGCCGGTCCGCGCTTATCGGTGGTGACTTGAGTGGTGGAGGGAAACGGCTGATAATATGTGCGGGAGATTGTATATATTTATGGGAGATATGATATAAGGGAATAATAAATACAATTATAATATTGACAGGTGTTTTAGGCGGGAAATGGCGTACGTAAATAGGTATATATTAATTAATAATTATTATTATTATGTCGCGCGAAAATCCGTTACGTTACAATCTATAAGTACAAAATTCGTGTAGATTTTTCTAGATTATTTTATTACAATACATTATACTATAATATTGTAGAATATGAAATAAGTCACATTAAGATTTAAAAAAAAAAAAATATGTCTTCAATCATCATATAAAAATGTAATGCTTCCTTTGACAACAATCTGCAGAAATGTCATCTTTATGTATATAAACTTATAGCGCACTAGTTAGTACATAATATAGTTTTATTTAAAATGTCTTAAAACTTGTTTTACATTCAATTTATTAAGTCAAGCTATATTTTTATGAATAATAAGTCTTTCGTGTATTACTTCATATTATTTTATACGTTAGGCTCATCATATTTCATTTTAATTTGAAATATGAGTTCGTATCGTGATTTAGATTTCACTTATTAAGGACACGATATTTGTGTTCAAGCTTTTTAAAATTAATTGGACACATTTTCTTAGTGAAAAATGATGATGTATTTGATTTGTTAAAATATGATATTCCATATACTTTATAAAATAAGTACAATATTATATTGTAGAATAAATTGTTTAACGTAATACTGCCGAAAAGACTAAAAAAGCTTAAATAGGTACTTAATGGATTTTTAAAAATATTGAGATACAATATGGTAAGTTGACAATATAATAATATAATACCTATTATTATAATTTAAAACTCAAAGGAAAAGTATTTAAAAAACAGTAAAATTATTTTTAAATTATGATCGTTATTTTGGTACAATTATACAATATAATAAATAAATTAAACAATTTTATTTTATATCAAAATGTTGGAAAATACATTTTCCACTATAAAACATTTTAAAAATATGAAACAAAAATAAACATGATAGATAGTTTAAATATTAGTAAATATAAATATATATTATAAAACTTAACAATATAGAATGGTATGCATATAAATATATAAGTACATACAAGTAAAATTAATATATTATATTATAAAAAATAGTAGATATACAAAAAAAACAAAATATAACCAAAGTATTCAAAATAAGATTATAAGTATCAATTAATTTCGAGGTTAAATGTTGTTATACGTAATTTAATATATATTATGTTTTTACTATATACCTACTTTGTAAAAATTATAATTTTTGAACTGAACATTTTTATTTGTGTCATTCATACTACAAATACAATGAATATAAGACATTTTTAATTTTATTATCATTGTTATTTTATTTATATAGGTAGCCAACTATTATTAGGTACTTACGTTATAGTGTTCGTTTTTTTTTTTTTGAGAATTTTGATATTACCATATAGGTAGATGTGTTTAATTGTTCATAACAATGAATATTAATTACTCATTTTAAAATATATACGAAAATATAAGTATAATTTAAAAATAAAGTATATCCATTAAAAAAAAAAAATAAAACTCAACGTAAAATGTCAATAATAAAAAAATAATATATTACTATTAAATATAACGAAAGAATAATACATTTTAATATTAAATTGATATACACATTTATTCATAATCTATAATTTACGATTTGTTTAATAGTACTTACGGATAAATAAATTATTTGACGTACGACCAATGGATTTCGTTATATAATATCAAAATAGTAGCGTGTAATGATCGATGGAAAGTAATTTCGAAACACAAAAGATGAATGTAAAATATACATTTTAGTGGCATTTTATTTTACTGTTTTACGAATATTATTTTTGCGGTTAACGATGGACAAGAAAAAAAACGTTATATGACCAGTATATATTATTATTTTCGCATTTTAAAATAAACAGATTATTAATTTTCAATAACGGTGCTCGTGATTCGGATGGTTTTTTTTCCGATTTATATGATCGTTGTTTCAATTTTTAAGGCTCGAACACTGCTCGTCCGTTTCGTTTAATTGTTTATCGATTCTATCGGTTTTCTTGCAAATAGGTCGCATGAATCAAAAGTATAACCACGTTATATGCAATTAACTATGATTTATGGAGTAAAATAACTTTTACGTGAAACTTTTTCTGGTATCATTTCGAAAATCTCACCCTCCACACTCGTTGGAACAAAAGTCATTCCTCCGCTCCGTTGCACATACAACTCAACTGCAAGAATATTTCGTACACGTATAATCATCTATAAATACTCGCATTGATCCAATAATTTTTAATTATTTAACGTATTAAATTATTATATAAAACGTTTTTGTTTAATATTTATTATAAATCCATAGCTGTATATATATATATATATTTAATATTTCAGATAGACACGCAGTTTTGTGTATTTTTTGATAAATATTTGTTTTTGTTGAATAGTAAATATGATCATTGGATATTAAATGCAATGTTGGGCAAGTTAATGATTTTTTTAAATTTAGAACGAAATAATTAATTGTCATTTAGCTATTTTTATGTTACTCATGTATTCACCCTGTGTGCACAATGATGATGTAGTAATCTATGCGACGACTGTTTATGATCTCAAATGTGATGGCACATTGTGATGTCTCTGTGCCATCTAATTAACATAGGCGGAAAATATTACGTATTGCGAGATGACTTCACGCTGGTGAGGTCTATGTGAATATAATATGTAATGTTACATAAAGGTTATTAATTGGATATCAATAATTATTGATATAATATATATAATAGTCTGTATTCTGTAATATCATATTATTTCTGGTGGAGGGGGTACAGACTTCAATACATTTTAATATTTTCATGTTATAAACTACCGGTTTAAGCAATAATCCATTGTAAAGTTATTCTCCAGTGAGGGAAATGCTCCTCCCTTGATTCCCAATGGACATCCACAGACATGGGCTTTAAATGGGAAATTTTTGAATCACCACTGCGAGTTCAATAACAGTCAGATCGGACTCGGACTGATATTAAAGTGTGTTATTCACTGGTATATAAGATACTAAAATCATTTTTTTGGATATTCTCTAAAGGGGTGCATGTCCCCCCCAATTTATACCTATGGATAGGGGCTTTAAGCAAAATAGGGGGTAGCCAAAATCGCGATGTGCTAGATCCACTTTTCCTTGAGTTATGAGCAATTCAAAATTCGGATTTGGATTACCAAAAAAATTTATTTTTAGTATGTTATATGCTTTAGTGTACACGACAGATTTTTCCACCGGTCCAAGCCCGTTCTGGCTGTTATTGAATGCACTGCAACGATTCAACAATTTCTCTTTCCCTTCCTTCGCCGTGCCTGTAATCGTATATCCATTATTATTATTATTATTATATTATTACTTAAATAGTCGATTTATACTTAAATTTGTATCTTGGTTAGTAAGTAGATATAGGTGAAGGCGTTAGATAGAAATGTAAAATGTTCATGTGTCATGCGTTCAAATCCGGCAACATACTACCAAGTTTTTGCAACAGTGAATATTTATTTCTTAGTTTTAATTAACGTCTCAAAGTAGTTACGAATGTGATGTCACATGCACTTCTTAAATCCGGTTCGCAAAACCGGGCATTAAGCGTCTAGGATGTATCGCAGAGAAGTCACATAGAACTAATGATAAACTTCACATGTCACAGTGCAACTACTACCTATGTAATGTCTATGTGACTAGATTTTGCACACAGGGCACGAAGGGGTCCCAGATATCGACCACTTCTCCATAGAACAAAATAATATATAATATAAAATAAATATATAATAATTTTAATAATTAATATACGATAAAAAAAAAAAAATATTAATATATACGTCATATACCTAATATAAAAATAATATAGATTTTCTTTTTATAGAGCCGCAACACCTGCGGTTTTTAAGGGGTTCTATTTAAAAAATTTTCAAGAAACTTTATAAAAAATAAAAAGCGTAAAATTTAGAAATATTTAAGTACATTTTAAAATTAATCTAAAAATTGCTTTTAATTGTGGTGTAAAATGATATTTCTACTAAAAATACCATTAAGCGGGATAAAATAGTGAAATTTTGAAAAATCGTATTTAAAATCTGAAAACTGATTTTAATGTTCTCCAAATGTCTTTTAGTCGTTAAATTCAGAATATTCTCAATTTTGTACCTAATCCCTGTTTATCCCCTAATTATAAATAATAGTAATAAGTAGATTATTTTAAAAAAAGTATATAAAATTTTGAGATTCATTTTCAGGTTTCAAACTTAATGTAGTACCTATAATTTGTACACAACATAATATATATATAGGTACAATTTGCCTACTGGCTGTTCCTCGAGGTATAGGATATTAATGATCTAGAAAAAGTATTAAAAATGCTCTAAAAAGGAATTTAAGATCTAAATTATAAATAAAATATATTTTAATTTTATCACTCATTTTGATTTCTGACAAAACTATGTATTAACTGGTTTTACAATGGTGCGGTTATATTTATTTACATATTATACAATTTATTTTTCAGGTAGAGATCGAGCAGAAGTTTTTGAGTAAAGAGATTTATAATATAGAAAATTTTTTCTAGTTGATACTTAACGAGGTAACTTTTTGATTTTTCCTGTAGTTTTCTTAAGCGCAAAGAAATCCACCTTTCATAACCGAACATATATTTATAAATGAAAAAATTACAAATAAGATGATGCTGGTTGTTATATAAGAGAACTTGTTGTGTACATGTTGGACACGGGTAAATTGCATTACCGAGATAGGCGGTGGCTCAATCCATATTATACGATCTAAGACCTATACAAAACTTCTGTATCATTTTTCAAATAGTAACACACAATCCGGTCCTACGACCGAAGGGACGATAGACAAACTTACACCATTTGTTCCTGGACGGCTTTTTTATTTTTAAAATTCATTCCAAACATTTCTATTATTTAATGTGTTAACAAATTGTGTGATGTGTATTATCACATAAAAATAAAGTAAGAATATGAAAATATGATATTAAAATAAATTATGCATATGAAACTAAAAATATCAAAAGTTCAAATAATTACAAAAATATTCTAAATTTTCTCTAACCTTTATAAATCTAAATAATATGGCAAACAAATTTTAATTTGTCCGATAAAAATCAATATTTATCAAAATAGTAGGGGTGCTGTATTCTACCCTCTACACAATGTTAATAAATGTTATGTTATAACCATAATATTTTTATGCACACTTTAGAAATTAATATAAATATTACCATTATAATGTCGATTATTATATTTTAAAATATTTAACTATAAATACTCGTGAAAAAATATTTATTGTGGTATTAAGTTGTATAGAAAATATTAATGTAGAGTGAAAATTCGTATCTTATAACTGAGTTAAGGTTCATATTAAAATGTAGGTATCTACGCACATAATTTATATGAATAAGCAAGCGAGTCAAAGTTGTAAAACTCAACTATATTTGTAACTTTTATTCGTTCATTATAACGTAATAATTGTTAAAATTTTTTACTGATATTGTAAGTAATGTCAAAAAAAAAAGATTTAACAATAACTTTATTTGAATATTTTATAATAGTAGTATTAAATACCAAGATTATCGTGAAATCGCTTATCGCTAAGCTGCTTATCACTGAATTAAATAATTACTAATAAGGTGAAAATTACTATACTTGGGTATTAGGTACAATAGAACTTATGTGATCAGTATACATCGAAAAGTTTAAAAATCACAAATAGTTTCGAAAATCCACATGAAAATACTTATAATATGATTATTGGTACTAATAAATTAATGTTCACGGTTTTCATGGAATAAATCCATATTTTATTGCAATTTTTAATACATTTTGTTACAATATTAATTTAATATGGGTCAGTGGTTCTCAAACTTTTTTGTTCGAGGAGCCTTTATGTTCCTAAAAAAAAAATACGGAACCCCAAAAATCAGAAATGTCTATTTGAAATAGGTAACAATAATTCATAAAAAATTATGTCAATTGTAAATGATTTGTTTTTTATTTTTTTTTCTCTAAAATACAAATATATACAAATTATTTAATTTATTTAATAGGAAAAAAGAACATATTATTTTAGTAATTTATACATTTTAATATTTAATGATTTTAATGTGATACATCATGTTGGCTTTTTTATTGATCAGTATTTTAATATTTAGCTTGATAGACGAGAGTTGGATACGCATGTCTGCTGCATTTAATTTACTGCGATATTTTGTTTTCGATGATGGATATGATGAAAATCCGGTTTCACACAGATGTTGTTGCAAAAAAAAAAAAAAGTGCTAATATAGCTTTTTTAGCCAGAGATTGATATTCGTTAGTAATACTGTTACTGCACCAACAATCTGTTAATAATATTTTATCAAATAAAGTTTTTAAAGATCATTTTAAAGATCGGTGGTCATTTCAATAAATTCTTGATACTCCGTTATAGATAAATCTTCGGGCTTATCGTTGATTAAAAACGGATGTTTAACCCAATTATATCGTTGGAGAAATTCTATATCTTTACTCTCTGGAAAATATTTTTCTAATGACAATAGTATTTTATTTAAATGTTGTTCAATTTCGCCATATATTTCATCAAATTCTTCAATATTACCATCAATGGATTCTAAATATTCCTTTTATTCCTTTAACAAAGGTAAACTATCAATTTTATGTTGAGAAAAACAGACTGCAAAAATTTAATTTAATTAAAAAGCTCGGATTTTGTCATTAAATATAAAAAAAAAAAATGAGTTAAAAAAATAATAATAGAATAAACATTGAGAATGTTTTAGGAAAATAAATATAAATTCAAGACACCAAACCAAAAACGTAGAATCAGAAATCTATTAATATAGCTGGATACTATGATATGGCATATAATTTCTGTATTTGATGTATCAACGTTTTGAAATTTACCTACTACATTGATGAAAAATATCAATAAAACATTGATGTTTATTGATAAAAGAATTTCAGCGCATCGTTTGTCCATTTTAATTTATAAAATATAGACAAACAAAAAAATAAATGTAATTAAAAATTTTATATCATTCAAAACTTACATATACCTATATATCGATTATATTTATTTATCAAAGTCTAAAAATTAAATATAATTTGAAAATGTTTATAAAAATCTATAGGTAATTGTACATTCATACAATTTACCTATCCAATTTAAGTAAACAACCGGAAACCCCGAGAGGATACCTCATTGTTTTTGATAAAATTACAATTTAATTACAATATTGTAATATTAGAGTACAAGGTTAAGTACCTACTCTATAATAATTATATACATTTATGTATTTACACCTTAGGGATTACGAAAACCTATTTTTTTTTTTTTACTTTAATTTTGAAAACATTTCACGGTTTTCAAATTATCTAACGATAATATAACAATATTATACGGAAACACTCTGGTCTAAGGGATATAATATCACAATCGACATCCAAAACAGTTCTCCGGTTTATTTTTAACGTTATCAAATAAAAACATTGAAATTTATAATAATATGTATAAGTACCTGAACCTTAATTTGATATTTTGATAATTTAAAAAAAACACTACGGTGGAAATTTTCCTCATCTTGTGGACTTCATTATGACTACCTGCATAATTATATACTATGTACATAATATATACCTACTGGAATGACCTTGACTACACAGAAATGCGTGCGGCGTATATATACAATATAATCACGCGGCAGGTATGATTCGTCATAATAACCTGTCAATTATTATGACGTATCAATATAAATAGTAAAAATTTAGTTTAAGTATAGTGTCTATAAATAACGATGATATTATGATTATATTACGAATTTCAAATTTTAAATAAGTATAAATTATACGATACCGAGTAGAACGATTTCTGGCCATATACATATATTTATGTATAGCTGGTGGTACGAGTACAACGAAACACCGACGACGTGGGCATTAAATAAATAAAGAATAATTCCAGTGGAACTTCATTCAACAACACTCATCGTCGGCGCGTGGTCTTTGCTAATAATATATTAGGTCTTTGGTAATAATATAATAGGTATGATACACGGTCAACGGTAAAATGTACACGGGCGGCCAATAGGAGCCCACTCATAATATCATACGTTCCGGTCCCAGTCGCAAGTCGATCGACGTGCTACTAAGTGTTTTCCAGTCGTCGGTTTTCCAGTCGTCGGTTTTCCGAATCGCGCGGTAAAAATGTTCGTTTACTCGTTCGCGTTCGATCCGAAAACGTTACTGGCCGTCGTCGCCATCGTTTTGGGCGCCCTATACCTGTACGCCACGTGGACCCACGGCTATTGGTCCAAGTTGGGAATACCCATTCCGTGGACACCGGTGCCGCTTTTCGGCCACGTCATGCCGTCCATGTTGGGAAGGATGCACTTCATGGACGTGTTGACCGGCCTCTACCGGGACCTGGACGGCCGAAAGTTTGGCGGAATTTACCTGATGCGAACGCCCCAACTCCTCGTCAAGGACCCGGAACTCATAGGTATACGTTATTTCGTATTTCGGGAATTTTTTAATTTTTTTAGTTTTTCCGTTTACATTTCATAAATTTCTCCTCCCGTCCGGGAGACCACTGCAGTAGGTACTGCATATAGATATGGGAAAATCAAATACGAAATAAGCGAAAACGTCACGAGTTAAAGGAATGAAAACTAATTGAAATAATTCGTAGATATTTTAGGGATAATATTATATTACGAGTATACTAATGGGCAACGTTACCTAAATAGTAATTGCGGTAAGACTGGTGAGACATGGAAAAGTCCGATTTCAATAATTCTGAAAATTGTTTTGAATTTATCAGTTTATCTCTTCTATAGGGATCGATCAAAAAATTTAAAAAAAGTGTAATTTATCATTAGAAATCACAATTTTCAAACATTAATTATATTTCAATCTATATTAATATAAAAAAAAATACCTCGATCGATTTTCTAGAAGACAAGCCTATACATTAAAGTTTGTTTACAGATTTTATATACGATTTTCTAAAGTTCCACAATTTGATCACGCTTATTGGTCTTTTAGGTGTAAATAAAAAATGATAAGATTACGAGATTATTTATAGATTAATCTAAAAATGTACTTAAATATATCTAAATATTGCTAGATTTTTATTTTTCCTAATATATCATAAAAATTGCCTATATAGAACTCCTAAAAAATCGCAGGTGGTGCAGCCCCTTAATATTATAAAGGTAATAGTAAATACACATTTTATAAGAAAAAAAAGTAATATAGCTATTCAATTTTTGGGTGTCATTCAGTGGAATACCTAGTCTTTTACCTCTTCGAATTATTGTTTTCACACCCTATACATTTTCTTGATTTACTCTATTCAGGAATATGGAACAGTAATTTGGCATCACTACATGGCTAAGACCAATTAAGATTATAGCGAGTTTAACATAGATTCCAGTCCTACGCTATACACACATACTTCAGATAGAGCATCCACTTCACGGTTATTCCATCATTATCAACAACCTAAAAATACCATTTTTTTTCTCTCGACGTCTTAAAGCAGATTTTGTATTCATCTCATCTCTTCCAAAAAGTTTATTAGAAGATCCTGACCTTCTTTCACAGATTTTATTCCATATTCCATCTTATCCTACTAGAAATCATCAATTGTTCGACGTATTATGATATGACGTACTATGATCCACATAATGTAACTTAAATAATTTGACCTTCCATCTATAATTTAATTCTAAGGCCTTAACAATACCATTATCACTATACTATCTATATATTTTTCTCATTGTATATTAACGCATCTATCCTATCTAGAAACTGCCTCTCCAGGCGTTTATAACTTATATAAATAAATATATCGCATTGTTGTATAATTTTGTGACCCAACTTTGAGTACTTAGATAATATTGATCATATTGTTTGAAATATATTTTATAAATATTATATAACCATTCATATTAAGTATGCTTAATTCTTATTAAATTAGAATATTATTATTTATTACTAGCTTGAATAAAACTCCTTTTGAGTGATATTACTTGTTTAACTTGTTGAATATTGATGTTCAACTCCTTTTGAGTATGAAAATTGGTAGTTCAACTCATTTTGAGTGTGGCGTATCATAATTGAAACTCTTAATAAATGTGACACATTTCGAGTTAAACTCGTATATATTGAGATTTGTAATATTAGGTTATTGTTAAGATTAAAAATAAACTCCATTTAAATGTAATATCTACTAATATAACAGCTTTTGAATGCAATACATTATGAGTTCTTTCTATATATTTAATGCACTATATCAGAATTCGTAATAATGGGTTATTGTTAAAGTTGGGAATAGTTCGCTTTATACAAATGTAGTCTTCCAATCACTAAAGTTTTTCTGATGAAAAAAAAGTACTTGATAGATAATGTGAATAATCCAAAAATTTATCGATCGAACATATTATTAAAAATTAAATAATTTATGTCATAAAATATAATGAATATGGCAACCTACTAAAATAAATTCTGAAAAAAATATTATAAATTACTAATGCTTATATTATTTGGGGATAATAATTATATATATAAAAAAAAAATTAGGTAAAAATATGGATTTTTAAATTAATTAATTAAATTATTATTACAATTTGACTTTTTATAAAATCAAAATTTTTGTTGTTTCAAATAATAATATGTAAATATTTTTAATTTGTGTTTGAATTACTGATTTCAACGCAATAATTGTTAAAATACAAAATTTTGTAAATAATAATTATTTATTATATATTAATTATTAATGTAAGGGATTAAAAATAATGCGTTTAGTATCATCTAGTTAAATATTTCAGAAGAATTTAGATCGGAAAGCAAATACGGTCACAATAATATTAAGCTACCTACATTGATTTAAAATTTTGATCCATTAAATTTAATAAATATTAACTACTATGATTTAACCTACTGTAGAGATTTCTGATCAAAATTTAACCTATGTTGATTTTGTCCGTCCTAAAAATCAATTATAATCAAATAAAAATAACATACCTAATGTTATCAGTTCATTTCACTTTTAGAGAAATTTGATTTTGAAAGTAAAATTTTTGTTTTTGTTTTTTCAAGTTCGATTCTACTACTACCTATCTATATTTTAATACGAAAAGTAACATACGAATATAATGTTTAATATAACGGTATTCTGCCATTTTCTGTCTAATAATACAATATATTTGTATTTTGTGTATCAAAGTCCAACATAATAATTCTATTATATATTGTGTGAAGAGACTGCCGACTAGATTCTCAAATAAAGATCATTTTGGTAATTTAATCAAAATCCAGTATTATGATCAATGTAAATTAAAATATATTATTAAGTCTGTTTGAATGAGGTCATGTTTAAAAGTAGTAATTCAATTTATTACGCAATAGTATTAATATTTTTAGATTAAAAGACGAAAAACCTAACCAGGAATGTTACCACATTTCAGTCAGCGTTTATAAATTTTTTAATTTATTCATATAATAATGTGATTTTAATGGTTAAAACATTTTTCGATGTAATATTGAATTTTCTTTTTCGTCTTGCGGTATATTCTGTTTATATTATATAAATAAACACTCATACAAGCAATATAAATATTATATGTCATTTAATAATTAAGAGATTTAATTTATCAAACATGTAGATAATTATCGTATAAAATCTGTTATATACCTTTTAAAAAAAGTTTATTGATATTCCTGTTTTTTTTTTTTTTTTTACCACCATTATTATATAAATATATTTTAAAAGTGACTATTATAGATGCATGTTAATATCATTAAGTTTAATAATGTAGGTAATAGGTATGTAAAAAAAAAACATCGAAGTAGTTCAAATTGTGAAATTTTACTATTAGGAGTATATATCTAATGATATTTTTCGCACACGATTCTATTTCTCATTCAAATTGAAGGTCATCGCACAAATATACCTACTATAAGTATTTTCTCGTGAATAAAATATTGTATATGAGTACTTAATATACAATATAATAGTTTATTATTATTATTATTTTATTAAGATTTATAATTCGTACCTATTTACTACGACCATTGATAAAACTATTAACAATATTTACTATTAATTTGATTTGCATAATATATAGTATATTCATATATACATATATATATTATATATATATATATATATGTATATATGAATGTATATTATATATATATATATATATATATATATATATAATATGTAGGGAACGGGTTTATATGTAAATGTATATATTTATTAGAATAAGCTATTAAAATCATAAGAAATGTGCACAATTTAATTCATACTTATTAAAATAACACCCATTTTATTTTTCATATTTTGCATAATGTTAACTTTTTCAACTTTTTTTTGCATATTTATGCATATTTGTAAATTTTAAATGTACATTTTGTAGCATATTAAAAATGCTATTTTAACATTTAAGAAAAACCATGTTTTGAGTGGGTTTTGTGCAAATAAATCCGTTCCCTAATAATATGCATATTAATAATAATAATTTTTTGTAAAATATAATTTCATTTATTTTTTATTAGAGACCTTAAGAGCAATTAACACAATAGGACAATATAATAAATTTAATATTAAGGAAAACAAATATTAAATCACTGAACCCTCCTCCCAATCTCAAAAGGAATCAAGTTCAGATTGAAAAAAAAGGTAATCGTTAGGAAAAATACGATAAGGGGATTAAGATTTCCATCACGGAGATCTCTATAGATTTATATCTCTTTACTAATAGAGGATATATACGATAGCTCAAAGGAAGCCACACAGTCAGGAGAGAAGGAGATTAACAATAATAAGAGACTCAAATACTTTTAAGAGAACATCATAGTCTATAGTGTCAAATGCTTTTTGAAGATCAGTAAATATGTCATCAACTTGACAACCATCTCCAACGATGTTAAGGATATAGACACCGTGCAGTTGCCGGAAAACCACTCGCTCTAGTTGTGAATATAATCACTATTGTCAGGAGAAAAATACACCCATTATAATCTCATTATATAGAAATTTATTTATATTAATATGATATAATTAAAAATCTATTCAATATATATAAATTTCAAGTGCACCTTCGTATTCTTCATAATTAATTACTTCAAAAACTATGTTCATACTTTACATATTAAGCGTTAATTTAATGATCTCTGATATTACATAACTAAGAACCCGTGATTATTACCAATGTTTTATTTTTAAGTTTTATGCAATATTATGTATTATTATGAGTTATGACTCTAATAAAATTAATAGGTATTGTTTAAAAAATTACTATCATTTATTAATGATTAATGATTATATTACAATATAAGTAATAAGTAATAAGTAGGTATATATTATATTCAATGTTACTATTTTGTATTAATTTAAATTTATTCTAAGTGGAAAGTTCTATTTTTACAGTGCTCATCTAATTATATTTTTAATGTAGTTAAATTTATTTTATAATATACAATTAAAATTAATTTCTAAAGTCTGAAAAGTATCAAAAAAACTCTACAGAACTTCATTTATTCGACTCCTACTTAAAAAAATATACAGGTAAAAAAATTAAAACATATTGCGAGGCCTTTAATACCTTTAAGATCATGCTATACATTTTAAAGAGTTATAGGCAAATCTTAGGAAAAAATAAAATGAAAATTTTTCTATTAAAAATATTTAAATACATTTTATATGTAAATTATAAATGTGACTATTATTTTCTGTATATTTATAAAAATATTTTGAAAAAATTACTTTCGCATATTTCATTTTTATCAGCTTGAGAATATCCTAGGAAGATGAAATAAATATTATTTATAAAGAACAAAATTATCCAGCGAGTATCGACCTACATAGCCGAATTTTGATATCTACATTTTTATACATTTTATGAATTGTTAAAAAATTGATTTTGTTTTGATTTTTTATATAACTATAAATCTTAAACAAATTAATATATATATATATAAAAAAAGGCTACGTAGGTCATTAAGCAATATTGTTAGCTTTAATTTGTTTTTTGTTTCATATTTCAAACATGTTTTGAAGTTAATAAAAAAGGAAAAATTCTAATGCAAGTGTTCTATTAAAAAAATTTCGGTGTAATACAGTTCTTTGTACATCACGTCATCTCATGTAATCGTATCCCGACAGTTGTACCCATTTAGTAAACCCAGAGCGCTAGTTGTACAGCTGCACGGTATCTATACGTGGTAAAAAAAAATAAATACTAGTAGCGATACAAATAATTTACCAATACGAAATAATATGATTATAATTTTTCTTGATAGAGAAATAAATAACGGGTTTAAATAATTTGATTAGAGGGGAGAAGACAGAATCATCCTATCATTAAAAATATCAACTGAGTCACCAGATTTAGGGTTAGGGCAGGTTTTCATCTTCCAAACCAATGAGCTAGTACCTTCATCGAGGAAGTACCTGAATAAAATAAAAATAGAGTAGGCAATTGAATTTCGACAATTATTATAAGGTAAACGAATGGAAATACCATCAGGTCCGTTAAAAGGGATGTTTTCTAAAAAATAGGACTTTATAATTCAGAAGGGATGATATTCATGTATTATTTACACTATCAAATCAAATATAAAATAAGAACATTTTTTTTTTTATACAATTATTATTATTTATTATAATTTTCCAATTGTTTGATTGTGATACATATTATATTTTATATATATAGGTATATATATTTTTTTATTTTTTATTTGTATTGATTATTACATTTTCAGTATTTTAAAATAATTAAATATCTACTTACAGTACATTCATTTTGAAAAAAATAAAACAATATTATTGTATTGCAGTAAGTACAGAAAATATAAATCTTATAAAATTTATATTGTCACGGATAAAATTTTTACTCTGATGACATAAATACAATATAATTAACAACTTATATGTGTTAGGACTTGACGATTTAAATGATTATATATATATATATATATATTTATATATATTTTTAGTATTCTATTTAGACATCATTAGGTAGATATATCAATGTATATACATATAAAGTTTGCTTACCTACCAAAATAAAAACAAAAGTGTTTATCAACATATTTTACATTTTTATATTATTATAGGTCAGATATTGATCAAAGACTTTAGCCATTTCACCGACCGTGGTCTGCATGCCGGGACGAACACCAACCCTCTGAACAACAACATATTTTTCACGCAGGGCGAACGTTGGAGAACAATGCGCCATAAGCTCAGTCCGACGTTCACAGCGGCCAAGCTGAAACACATGAATGATCAGGTAATATCACTATAGGTGAAAGAATGCAGCGATAGTCTGTTGTTGAACGTGGGGAAAACGATCGACGATGGAACGAACACGTTAAAAGAATCACTCTGTAAATTGTCTATTTTCATATAGCCGGTAAACCAAATTATCACCATATTCGTGGACTTAGCTTGTGGCGTTTAGATCAAGTTTAGAGTTTATATACCTATTCTAAATTATAATATTTAATTTTATATGAATTACAAAAATTTTGTTTAATAAAATATGACAGTTATATAAAGAAAAATATAATTAAACTTAAAAATCTTATATAAGTATTATAATTTATTTATTACATGAAGGTAGTTTATCTGGTCTGAACCCCCCAAGTATACACGACTAATACTCGAAATGCTATGTCATAGGTGAAAGAATGCAGCGATAGTCTGTTGTCGAACCTGGGGAAAACGGTCGACGATGGAACGAACAAAATCGAAATTCGCGAGATGATGGCCAAATATTCGACAGACGTGATCGGAAGCTGCGCATTCGGTCTGAAATTGGACGCCATCAATGACCCTGACTCGGAGTTTCGGAAACACGGAAAAACAGTGTTCTTCCCGTCGTTGAGAGCCAAAATCAGAGTTCTTCTCATATTCATGCAGCCAGAGTTGTTGGACTTATTTCGCGTCAATCACTATCCACACGGTACCATCAAGTTCTTTTCGGACACGTTCAAGCAGGCCATCGAATATCGAGAGAAACACAAGGTGGACCGCAAAGACTTTGTGCAACACCTGATGAAGGCTCGGGAAGACTTGGTTTTGAACCCGAATTTGAAACCTGAAGGTAATATTGACGATGCCAGATATAGGAATAATATCAATAAGCATTCTCTACATTTAATTTCCTTTATATTTGATCAAGGATACGACTTTTTACTACGAAGTAGTTTAAATGAAAAATGTAACTAAATATTGAAAATGATATCGGCAAAAAGTATAATATTAAAATAGGTAACTACAATTATAGTCCTGAAATTAAAGTACCCATTATTTAATGTCAACATCTTGACCATCCTGATGCAAATTATAATCACATTTCAACTCAATAGCAAAAACTATTTTTTTATTCAAGTACATATAACCTGTACTACTTTTCATGTATGTTTACTCTGTTCATAACTAAAGAAGATACCACAGAGGCATTTTTCAATAATATTTTTTATTAATAAAACTATACAAACATTAATTCTAATTTAAATGATAATTATATTTTACCAAATAACAAAAAGGATGATATTATTTACGTTATAACTGTATAAGATTTCGTGTTATTAACTCGTGAAAATTAAATCTAACTTAAATATAATAATTAGTTAGATATACCGGAAATTGTTCATTTCACTTTTATAGTTTAATAGAATGCAGTAAATAGCACATAGACTTTTTCTATAATATATTTAAATAATTTAATTTCAGAAAAATTCACTGAAATGGACATTGTTGCGAATGCATACGTTTTATTTGTTGCTGGGTTTGAAACAGTATCAACGTCTATGAGTTGCTGCATGTATGAATTAGCAATGCAAAAAGACATCCAGGATAAAGTTCGAAAAGAAATCATTGAAGTGAGGTCAAAATATAATGGTGAAATGAACAGTGAATGTTTAAACGAACTTCACTATTTAAACATGGTAATTAAAGGTAAGGGAAACTAGTATAATTTGAGCATTGTAGTTATAATTTGTGAGTAACTATTCAAAATTTTGAACTTTGTAATTGCGTTTGGTTATAAATTTAAATTATATACACTTGAGAAATATAATTTTTATAATCTTATGAATTTAACATAATATTTATAGTATACAAAGGCAATTTGTAGAGTATACAACAGTTACACAACATTGTTGGAAATTGAATGTTATTTAATTTGTAGTGAGCTAAAACACCTAATATAAAAATTAAAACTAGAAGGAACATATTTGTTTACGTCTATTTGGTTTTATTCTAATAACGATGCTAAACTAACGTACATATTTAATTCAATTTTTGATTTATTTGTAGTCATGTTTTCGAATGAGAAAAGTGTTCTAAAAAAATGTTATACAAAATTTGGAAATTTGCTATTTTTTAATATATTTCCCATATGAAAATGTGTAAAATTTCTAAATCAAAACTCATTGTTTAAACAGTGATGTCGGTTCAATTAAGTATAATAATTTTTTTTTAAATTCTCAATACTCGAAAGGGTGTAGATTATTATTTATTTTATATTATATTTATAATACAATTATATAATTTTTCAATTTTTTTACACACGTAATAAATTGGCCAATTTTATTGTTTTTTAGTGATTTAAATTTCTAATAAACATAAGTTAAATTTTTTAATAATATTTGTAACTAGAAATAATTAAATAAGATATTATAAATGATACAGAACAATAATTAAACCAACAATAATGTATTTAGGTAAGAAATGTAATTTACTTCACTAAAAACTAAATTAGGATCATAATTTTAAGAGGACGTCGTACCTATACATTTTCAATAAAATACTTGTAAAAGCATTATTCAATTTTATCAAATTACAAACATATTAGAAACACAAAACAAAAAACAAATTATAGCTAATAATATAATCTAGCGACCTACGTAGCATTTCTTTGATATAATTATAGTTATAGTTATTAAAAAAAATAAAAATAAATTATTTTTCAACAACTCATAAAACGGGTAAAAATGCACATATCAAAAATCGTCTATGTAGGTCGCTAGAAAATTTTACTTTTTGTAATTTATTATTATTTCATCTTTCTACAATATTCTCAAGTTGTTAAAAATGAAAAATGCGTAAAAATGTTTATTAACAAATATCGCATTTACACAACAATATATAATGGTATTGACACAAGACCATTTTTAAACTAATTCAAATATATTCAAAATGTTGGATTTTAATTTTTCTTAGGATATCAAAAAAATTTCCTAATACAAAACCCCTTTAAAATTTTGTGTACGACGTCCTCTTAATAATAAATAATATAAAAATATATAATATATGAAAAAATATCTAGGTAGGTATTATTTAATTATATTTATTTATTGATTTAATTAATAATTAAACAATGAAGACATTTTAAGAATATGGAATACTTTAAATAATTTTTACTGACATGATATTTCTATATATATTGATAAATTACTTGTTAAAGTTTTCAACGACAGAGCGCAGTATTTATTTGAATATTTCTCAGTGAAAAGTATAGTAATGATATATTAGAATAAATTGTTTTATTAGCAGAAAGTACTAAATTTCTTAGTCGATAACTTGTGTTTGTAAACCAATTTTTGAAATAAATTAATAATTACATGAAATCAAAAAAATAAAATATTTTACTGAAATTGTTTCGATTTTATTGTTTGTTAAAATATAAAAAATGTAATTATTTAAAAACTATTTATTTTGCATGTTGATATGCATTAAAATAATCATTTGAAAATTTTCTGTAGTGACTAATAATTTTAACTTTATAACACATCCAACGCTGGAATTTTTTCTGAACATTTTCACGGGCCAACATAGAATATTGAATAATCGGTTAATTATTTATAATCATATTGGTAGCTTAAATAAAATGTGTCAAGGCTCAAGGGACGGGAAAAATAATTTTTATTCCAACACACTCCTAACTTAAAATGTCAATAAATAACAAGACGTTAATTCAATGATCAATATTTAAATATCGAAATTTTAAGATCGAAATATAAAATTGAGGTACTGTTTGTGTTATTCCAAAAAGAAATATAAATCAAAATTTCATGGAGATAAAAAATATAAAACGCATTTATTTAGATTTTCGGTCGGTCGATATATAATACGTTATCATTATATTACCTAATTTACTGACATTCATTACTTACTACTACTACTACTACTACTACTACTACTACTACTATACTACAAAACCTTACTGTATAAAAGACGTTTGGCAAGCGATTTTAAAAGTAATAAAGGCTAAGAAAAAAAATGCAATATGGATATGCCCAGTATGTAACCACGAAATTGGAGAAGAGTGTTTTTATGCGATTCTTATTTAATTTGATATGATATACACTGTGTTAGGTTAAATGTAAAGATTAAACAAAAAAATTATTGGTATTGTAATGATTGTCATAAAACAGTCGAGAAAAATAATTAACTTAACAAAGTAATTTGTGTTTTGTTTTGTGTATTATTGCCTATTTGACTATTTTTGACTTGTGTCATTGATTATCATGAAAAATTTGTATCAATAAATGTATATTATCACCATGTTAAAATCAAGAAAACTAAATAAATCCATCATTTCTACCCGACCCTTGATAATAATATAATGATAAGATCTCGACTGACCGTCCGAATTATTTCAACGCGCATGCGCTCATCAAATGTTCATAGTCGGGTGCGTAATATACACCCGACCATGGTCGGGCGTCTAGACACAGCCTAAAAATAAAACATTATATTTTTTAATTAAAGATCTTTAAGTCAATCTAAAAATAAATTACACCAATTTATTCATTTTTTGCATATATATATATATATTTTTTTTTTTTGTGTGTGTGTAATCTATATACATTACGACCTATTAAAAATGTTATTGAAAAAAATTATATAAAATTGTTTGATCTTTATTTTCAGAAACGTTGAGAAAATATCCTCCTTTAGCGATGTTAAATCGAATAGTGACCAAACCCTACGTAATACCAGGAACTAAAATTGAATTAAAAACTGGTACAAAAATACTTATTCCACTGCACGCCATACACTATGACTCAAAATATTATCCAAATCCATACGTTTTTGATCCAGAACGTTTTTCAGAGGATAATGTACACAATTTGCATCCCAACACCTATATGCCTTTTGGAGACGGTCCTAGATTTTGCATCGGTATGGCAGCAATAAATATACAATTATTAATATTTTATTTGTGTTTTTATATTTACGCGTTTTACATATCTATTTTTAGGTAAACGATTTGCTGAATTTGAAATGAAAATGGCCTTGTCTGAAATTTTGATTAACTACGAAGTCATGCCGTGCGAAAAGACCCAGATACCCATAAAATATCTTATCGGAAGTTTTGTGAATTTACCTGAAAGTATTTGGTTAAAATTCAGAAAATTGGATATTTAATTATAATTTTATAAAATGTTTTCTTTATATTGTAAGTTAATTAAATTTTAAAAAAAATGTTATGTCCAGTAAAAATAATTGTTGTATAATATACATATTTTTAATTAAATGAATATTTATTTAATAAAATAAAATAATAATTCATACATAATCTTAATATATTAGGTACATATTAAAATATAATATCACAAAATTGCACTACACTGATTTATACGGAAAATATGTCCAAGTACAAAATATGGTCATAAAAATGTATGACCAAAACATAAATTTCATACACATTAAAAAATAATTATTTGAACAGTAACCCATTCCTTGTTATATATGCACGTGTTTACATTTAAAAATCAACAGAAACTATCATCATTAAGTATGATAATACCAATATATGTTTAATTTTTGAAATCAATAATATTAAAAATATGATACACACTGAAGAAGTTATATAATTACAATAAAATATGTGCATTCATTTCCAGGGCAGTATTTTTTACTTTGTAAAAATAAATACTGATATAGTAAAAAGTACTGATGATTTTTATTTACACATATGATATTTAATGATCTCATTTACGTTATGTTTATTAAAAAATAACTAGAGTCTTTCATTTTGCAAGAACTTTTTTTATTTCATTATTAACATTGTCTTTTATCAACTATCACATTACCTATTTAATATGTTGGGGGATTCAAATTGCTAATTTAAATCTTATAATATAATAATTTAAAATTTAAAAAAAAAAAAACTGAACTTGTATTTCTTTGAATTATATTATATATCTTTTAGTTTAAATTATTTTCAACTTGACAAATGCATATAACGAACACTGTTCCGGTGATATATACCGTAGAGTTTAAACATTTTTGTGGTCGGTTCTTGTTTGTGATTATATGCAAGAATAGTGAACGTCATAAAGGACATTATCGTCTAGGATTTGATACATTTTGTAGTTGTATAACGACTGCTCCCCACCCCACAACCATTCATATCATTTCCAGTTTATCCATGGACGAGTGTAGTTCAGTGTTAAATGAAATGATCAAAATCAAAGGAAATATTGAACGTAAATACGACGTATTGACAAAGCGGTGAAGCTAATATACGGTTATTTTAGGAACATACAATCAATCCTATTATAGAACCGCTAACTGAAATATCACAGAAAATTCCCATAAAATACAATACATTCCAGGCAAAAATTGAAAAAGAATATTATGAAGAACCAACAACGGCGGAAGATTCGATAATTGAAAATACAAAAAATATATGGTTATTATTATAATATTGGTTTAGGTACACCAGTGGTTTTCAACCTTTTTCGGATCGCGACCCCTCATTTTTAATTTTTTTGTAATGCCCTTCAAAAAAAAAAAAAAAAAATGTTGTTTTATTTTCATCAAAATTTGATTTAATTACTGATAAAATAATTACACTTAAAAATGTAATTAATTATAATACAACATTATTTTAAAACGTATTGTTAAGCATATACAATAAATTAAAATATCAAAAAAATAGATAAATAAAATTTAAAAATTTACAATTCAACTTGTTATTCACGTTTTAATGGGATACTTGAGCTTGAACTTTGATATTATTGAATATTTTATATTAGAGACTGCTACTCTTAAGTCTTAATCTCGTCCGATATTTGTTTTTTATTACTGTAAGAGCTGAAAACGCCGTTTCACACTAGTAAGTAGATGCAAATGTTAGAAGTGTTGATACAACTATTTTTGACATTTGCCATTCTTCATTTAAGAAGTGTTCTGCGATTGTATTTTTATGTTCAAAGAGAAAAATTCGTATTTCATCTTTAAGCACAAAATTTATTAATAATATCTTACCACGGGATGACCACATAACTTCAGTATGAAGTAGTAGTTTTGTATGATCAGATCCCATTTTATTACAGAGTATCGTAAATAATCTAGAATTTAGTGCTTTTGATATTATTGTATAGTTATAGAACAAAATAAATAATTAACTTTATTTTATTTTTAAATAACATGGAAAAATCATTTCGTCCATTATTTTTGGCGACCCCCAAACCTGTCATTCGCGACCCCCAGGTTGAAAACCACTGAGGTACACGTTGCTATTTTACAAGCTTCAAATTGCAAACGTTCTCATATTGATTTATAATCACCGCGCTATACATACACTGATAAAATCGAAAAATTAGTGTTCACATTTCATTATCAAGAAATATCGAATTTTCGCTAATCTATATATAGCCAAAGACGGGACGACATGTTTTAACCCTTTCAGTGCTACATAGTTTTTTGCATTGTTATCTCCAGGATTGCATAAAATTTATAATTTTGTATTTCTAATTTGTATATTATACTCACAACATTTTTGAAATCATTTAAAATCACGAATTGAAGACAGAAATTAAAAAAAGTCAATATTGACTGAGATACTTAACTTTTTAATTTTTGCTGCCAGTGGTTTCCAAAATGTCACGATTATCGTATGGAATGACATAATGTACCATATTGGAATATAATTGGTTTGATTAAACATATTTTTCTATAAAATATTCTAAACTCAAAATCACAAAAATAATACCCTTTTATTTCTTTCATTACCAATAATGATATAACCTATTGGGAACCCCTGATATTAGAAAAAAATGAAAATGCTGATTTACATCATGGAAAAAATGGTAATTAAATTATTTTTTTCCCAAAGAGTTTGAAATTTCATTATCTATCGATTGATATAGGTTTCAAGTATATACAACGAATAGATAACGTTTAATGTACCTTGACGGGATAACTCGTCCATAGCACTCAAAGGGTTAAGAAGCCTGATAATTTTAAACGGCCCGGCCGTGATTATAGAAAATAACGGGATCAGCGTGCTTTGAACCGGCGATGTCCCGGCTAAACCGGGCCGAATTAATCCAGGAGCGTTTTCTTTTTTAAATAGTATTTTTTCGTAATGTGTAATATCGATCGTTATTGACATATACTCTAATAGAATCGAAATTTTCGTTAAATTAACGGATTTTTAATTTTTTAAATATTATACATATGTAGGTAGGTACATATTATATATATATATATATATATTGAAATGACCTCGACTACACGAGAATGGGGTTCGCCGTGTGTGTTTACGATAATAACAACATTGTTTATAATAATGCGGATGTATATAAAACTTAGGTAATAACTATATAATATTATGAATAACGACGATTCACGTTTCGAATCACGTATATTTATAATTGTACGATAATGAGTGGAACGATTATGGACCATCTAATAGCCGTTCGCAGGTACTTATTACTAACGTAATATTATGTATATATATATAAAAAAAAAAAAAAAAAAAAAACCGTCGACGCAGCAATTAGATAAATAATGGTTTTGAGACTACTGTTCGGCGTTATCTTCGTCCTGTGCTCGTTGATTGCGTGCAACTGATAGGCCCCTCCGGTACAGCGATTCGTTATCAATATTATTATTATCATTATTCAGGTCCGTCGAAAGTCGTGCGAATAATTTCCACCGCGTCCATCGCGTAAATATCGACAACAAAATGTTGGACTTTGTTCACCCGTCCGCGTTCGATCCCAAAACGGTAATGGCCGTCGCCTCCGTTTTGGGCCTCGCGGTGTACCTGTACGCCACGTGGACCCACCGCTATTGGTCCGCGTTGGGAATACCCGTTCCGCGGGCCCCGGTGCCGCTTTTCGGCCACGTCATGCAGTCCATGTTGGGCAAGATGCACTTCATCGACGTGTTGACCGGCCTCTACCGGGACCTGGACGGCCAACGGTTCGGCGGGGTGTACCTCATGCGCACCCCTCAGCTGCTCGTCAAGGACCCGGAACTCATAGGTATTGTTAATATAATATGGCGTATATAATTCATGGCCGTATAATTCCTGCAGTGTTGGGCGCAAACTAATTTGAAATATTGTGCTAAACCAGTTGAGTCCATGTAAACATAATATAACACATGTTGGCAACTGAAAACTATTTATAAGAAATAGGTATATATAATTAAATAACAAAAACGATAAAAATAAAAAAACACCCCTAAAAGTTAACTGGGAAAAGCGATTTCACCTCCCGCGGAGAAGTGTTAGACGTACACGAAATAGGTAAATGGAGAGATGCAAATTTTCGCATTTTTAATTAAAAAAATCAAGCGGGCCGTCTGAAACATAGTTTGCCGCATATATGACGCAGCACGCTTAATCAACAAACATGGCGTATAGACAATTTTTTTTGACGTATGCATCTATATATTCATGATCGTAAAGTATTCGACTAAATATTATATATAAACACTCTTTTGGTAGTTAGAATACTTTTCAAATACATTATTAATTATCAATTTTTAAGTATTTGAAATTATGTTTCATAGGTATTTGTTCTCGAAATGTTAAATACTTTTATTCAAATACTACTGAATAAAATTTCATGCGATAAATTGTAAAGTATATTCAATGTAAACAATTTCAATATTCGCTATATTGAAATTGTCGACCATTGACTCATATATTATATTACTATTATTTCATTTACTTTTTTCGTATATGGTTCTATACGTAATACGTATAAAAATAAAATTTTTGTTGATGTATTTTTGTATCTCCATTTAAATACAATTTTAAAAGTATCTTTTACAAAACTGCCATCTATTTATTAATTTAAAAAATAAATAAATAAATACAAGTGAATTATATTTTCTAAGTATCTAACGATACTTACAAAAACGATCAGATACGCAATGTATTAAAATGAACAAAAAATAAATAAACTAAAATATTTTATCGTTTTAGAAAAATAAAGTAATGAAAACTTCACAAAAATATAATAAAAATAAAAAACAAAACATAAATGAACACCTTATGACAAGTATTTTAAATTATAATAAATAAATCCTTATAAATGTATGTCAACAACACAAATTCTGTGGGAAATAATTATGCATATAAAAGAAAAACCAGTGAAATGTCGTTTTTCTGTAGACAATAGACATAAAAAAAACTAATTTAATAAAGTGTTATAACACTAAAATTATAATTAAGTATTTGCCACTATTCTCCATTGAAACCAATAAAAACTCAGACTTGAACACTGATATATTAGAGATTGTTTGATAAATTTAAATTAAGTAACATAATTTTACTACGTACATTAAAATAATGAGTAGAAAAATAATTTCACTGAAACAAGGCGTGTGACTCATGTCACTATTGCATTGACTATTAAAAGTTGATATTATATATAAAAAAATTAAATCATAAAAAAAAAAGTAATCAGTAAAAGTAAAATATAATCTCAAAATCCACTTACTCTTTTTCAATCGTAAACGCTCGGCCATGCGACTTTGACTAAAGTACACCGCTGTGTTAAATTATTACAACATTAGGTTTAGGTACACAATCACTATTGACTCGATAATTTAGATCGAACGAATATCGATTAATTATTTTGCGATATTCCTAATAATTTTGAATATTTATAATATTATAATGATTTTAAAGAAATTAAATGTAAAAAGAGCGATGCATGCTGTATCCTAAATAATTGATATGATTATTCGATAAATTGAACATATACATATTCACCTAGTATGTTCGATAAATGGAATTTGAAAACATAGCCATAAATAATCGAATAATAGTATACAATATTTTGGCGCCGAGTTACTTGTTGAATTATTTATATAAAAATAAAAACCCACTTTCTACAAAATAATTGATT
The DNA here is from genome assembly GCA_025469235.1 of Pemphigus obesinymphae. Taxonomy (NCBI): domain Eukaryota; kingdom Metazoa; phylum Arthropoda; class Insecta; order Hemiptera; family Aphididae; genus Pemphigus; species Pemphigus obesinymphae. The sequence continues at coordinate 19,485 of JAIPRL010002337.1, read as the reverse complement.
TTTATTTTAAAAAATACGTATTTCAAAAACAGTGTATTCATCTTCAGTATTAAATGACTACTGTAGTTGTCTAAAAATACGTAGGTATTTGTTAAAATAAAAACAAATTATTTTGTAGAAATCGGTTTTTATTTTTTTATGAGTAATAAGTGTACTATAATATACGTGTAATTCTTCATATATGATGTTGGTGGGGTAGTTTAGTTATTATACGAAATATTTTATGAAATAATTAATATGAAAAATGAAAACGATAAATATTATATATTTTTTTAATGGTGGAGTTGGTATGAATATTTATATATATTTCTTAAATAAAACATATCGATATATCGAAATAATCACGTTTTTAATATATTATCACACCGTTTAGTATATTTTAATAAACAAATTTATCAAATGGCTTTTTTACATTAAAAAGAAAAAAATGTAATCTAATAATTCCGGTACCTAATTATAATATAAATAGGTATACATATAATGTTAGGTTTATCTATAATATTATATGTACATGCCTATATCTATATATGTGTTTTAATCATTTTTTATATAAACATTTTGTTGTAGAAGTAATTTACCAGCTTTACATTAATAAACTATATATAGTACATATATATTGTAATTTTTAATATCTATTCAAAATAAAATAACCACAAGTACTCTATAAATAAAAAAAAATTTAATATCTACTTAATACAGTAAAATAATAGCTTCTATATAAAATTTCGTTTAATGATAAACATTTTTGATGTATTCAATTATTATTGCATGTTTTAATTATATAATATTATAAAACGAAATTATTTATATTTTTAATGACAATTAAAATATATAAAAAGATGTGTCATCATTTCCAAGTTTTATGTGAAAGTTTAATTTCAACAAAATACTTATTCAATTATGTAATTTTGGAAATAATTATATTATGGAAAAAAGGATGTGTCAAAAAAACAAAAAAAAAAAAAAAAAAAATAGACATGTCAGCGTAATCAACTTTCAATGAAAACACATGTTACCATTTATTATTTTTAATAACTTACAAACATCTTAGAAACTTGAGACGAAAAATAAATTATGGATAATCACATTATCAAGTGTCCCTCGTAGATTTTTATCGATAATTAATAATTCATAAAACATTATTAAATGCCTATATTATATTACTTTGCAGCTACTTTGGATAATGTTGTTCTTTATCATTTATTGAATTCATAAAAAGAACCACAATAAAAATTATATAGAAATGGAACTAATTGTTATTCATTTTTAAAATGCATATAAACATTTTTCAACTGCTAGATTTTCATTTTCCTTAATATTTACTTATTACTGCCTATATAGAACCCCTTAAAAATGGCCGCGCTTACATTCTCTTAAAATAATGTGGTTAGTAGAAATTGTATTTTGAAATCAGAAACCTCAATTGGTCAGGGTAAATTAAGATACCTTACATAAATTCAATTTTTACTCAATTCGTTTGTCTTAAATATAGTTATCATCGAATAAAAATTAAAATCCTACTTGAGCTTATAAAATTTTTTCTAAAATATATTTAAATAACTAATATTGTTACGGTTTAATGGTCTTTAGTCATTTTACTTTCAGATAAATTTGATTTCGAATGTACAAATGTATGTTTTTGTTTTAGATTTATTTTTGAAGTTTTATTCAATTACTGTGACGATTTTGTTATATGTAACGGTATTTTTTAAATTTTTCGTCTAATAATAGTATGTATTTAATATTTATCTATCATTAGTACCTATACCTATACATGTTTTAGTTCGTTTCGATAATGTAAATATATGTATAAATAGTAATTTAATATTTATGATACCTATTTGATACTATTATTATTAAAATAAAAGTAGAAAAAAAAATGAATGTCAACACAATTTTTATATCATTTATATATTTAAGAATTTATTCTTATATTAATGACAATTTAATTACTAAATATATTTTATTTATACTAGTATATATAAAATAAAATATAATACAAAATATGGTTTATTTGAGTATTAAGAATAAATAATTTATTAGGAAAATGTAGATGAGGTATAATTGTATACAAAAAAATGTATTCATATTCCATTTTTTTTTAATAATCATTATCGTGTATTTTAACGGTTTTACTACTGTAATACAGTATACTATACTATAGTATCTATAGTTGTAATGTATATTGTGTAATTTTTTTTATTAAGAATATAAATTAAATGATATTTTTCGTACACGAATATATTATTGATTAAATTGAAGGTCATCGTACATATTATATACCTACTAAGTATTATTTCCTGAAAATTTTTGAATCACAACTATAATAAATATTGTGACGATTGATGAAACTATAACTAGATACTTAGTATTTTACATTTATTTAACTAGAATAATATAGATAATACCTAGGCATATTTCGATTAATAATAATTTATATAGGTACTTTGAAATATAATTATGATCAATTATTATTTACACTATGACCAATAGTCTATCAGTCTATCAATAATCAACTAAACAACTAATAAAGAAAATCAATATTATAATAAGTATAACGAATTTAATAGTTAAATTTAATATTATTTTTTTTAAATAATTTTTCACTTTTTCACGAATTATTTTCTTTACATAGAGTTAAGAGTTAAAATTTTGAGTTTAACATTATTGACATCTCTTAAATTATTGTCACATTTTTAAAATTCATATTTAAAAAAAAAAAGAACAATATGATTCACTCTGAAATGTTGTCTTCTATGAACTTTATAATGGGTCATTTAACTTATAAACACATTTTTATGCTTTTTTGTTTATTTTTATTGAACACATTTTTACCACTGAAAACCACTGCGTTGATTCGATATTGTGTCCTCTTAAAAGATTACTTCGAAAAATAACTTAAAATAATTATTATTCTTCTATCATTTAATTGTTAAATATATATTTTATTCAAATTGAATACTGAAAATATTTTGATTTATCTTTGATACTAGGAAAGTATACAAAAAAAAAAAAAAAAAACCGGCATAATTGAAAATTAATAAATAATTATTATTCGTTGAATTACTTATACGTTGAATAAAATAAATATCAAAACAAACATAGATATCAGATTTTAACTAATATGCATAAAACTTGACTTAAATCGTTATTTAAAAAAAAAAAAAAACTGGAACTTTATATGGTTGTTATTAACTTTACATAAGCTATTTTACAATAAGAAATGACTTGACCAGCCTTGATATATATTATCCATAAAAGTGTGATATTGAATTTATTTTTTATTATGATTTTAGTATTTATCAAGCATTTGTTTTATTTTATATTATTTTTTTTAAATCTGGTTAAAAAAATCTGCCCCCCATGGTAGTTTTTCATATATTTTGGTCATGATGTGTTATTTGGACATTGCATCTTTCGAGAATTCAAACATAACCTACATATATTTATCACAGGCTGTTAATGTACATCATAACATGTATAAGAATATTATGTATTAATACTTAATAGGTGAAAAATATAATTAGTAATGACAAAATCAATATTAAAAGTAAAGTGATTCAATTGAATATTTTAATTTCAATTTCCATTTATATCCATCCTTTATATTTATTAAATTGCACTTTAAGTACGTACCAATACTATATGAAATACATTATCAGAATGCATTTTATCTAATAACTTTTTCTTGGTTTAAATCCAAATTAAATCATAATTGAATCATTAATATAATTTATATATTCCTCACATTGATTAAAGTATAAAAAAGATTAGATCTATCTGACATTATAATATAAGCGTGGAAATCTTGGAGAAAAAGTGAAAACGCGGAGGAACGAAACATAAGTATAATAGATTTTTTCATGAATAAAACGACCAACAAAGTTAGAATTTTATATATATGATTGAAACCTAGTCACCGTTTAAACAACGCGCTTTTATTTAGAACTTTACGCATTTTCACATATTGGAAACATATTAGAAAATACCAAATTTTCTATATTTTTGTATGAAATGTCTTCGGGACATTTCGGTCTGTTCAAAAACATGACGTAATTGAAACGACAGAGATGTAATTGAAATTCACTGTATGTATGTATCGTACTATTATTTATAATTTTTTTTTTTTTTATATTACCTTAGGAAACATATTAATCAAAGATTTCAATCATTTCACCGACCGTGGTCTGTACTCCGGGACGCAAACTAATCCACTCAATAACAACATATTTTTCACGCAGGGCGAACGTTGGAGAACAATGCGCCAGAAGCTCAGTCCAACGTTCACGGCGGCTAAACTGAAGCACATGAATGATCAGGTATTATTTAAACATACAGCTAGAAAAATTGTAATAAATCCGTACTTAAGCACATTTGTAAATAGGCGTACCTATAACATATTATTTATTAAGTTATTGAAGTAGCGAAAATGTTCTCACTCTAAACGAGATAATGAACCCACCAACAGTAACTATAATTTATGGGTATCAATCACAGGACAAATAGTATAAGAAAACAACCATCATAATAATTGAATTTCTTATTAAAATTTTTAATTATTATATAAATAATAATATGTTGTTTCAATATTAAACGTTTGATAATTATATTCTCTCTTAGAATATCGAATCGTAAACTTTACGTATAAACATATAAAATCTAAAAATAGTAACCATTTTAACTTTATTCATAAACACGCAGGTAAATAAAAATCATGAGTTTATAAAAAAAAAAATAAATTGAAAAAATGACAAATGATATCGTGTATCCATGAAAAAAAGTAATCTGAACACGTTAAAAGATATCGCTCTATAAACTGTCCATTTCTATTCAACCAGTAGGTATAACAAAATCACCACCGTATGCGTAAACTTGGTTGATGGCGCTTAGGTAAAATGTAGAGTTTAAACAACTATTATAAAACATAACGTTTAATTTAAAATGTGAAATACTGTTTGATAAAATATGACAGTTGTATATAAAGAGATATACTATTATAACAAAATTCAAATATTTTATAACTACTATAATTTCTTACACGGTTACACGAAAAAAGTTTATGTCCGTATGGTTTGCGACCTTCCCTCCTCCCCAAGAAAACACGATTAATACTCGAAATAATATATATTATAGGTAAAAGAATGCAGCGATAGTCTGTTGTCGAACCTGGGGAAAACGGTCGGCGATGGAACGAACAAGATCGAAATTCGCGAGATGATGGCCAAATATTCGACAGACGTGATCGGAAGCTGTGCATTCGGTCTGAAATTGGACGCCATCAATGACCCTGACTCGGAGTTTCGGAAACACGGTAAGACCGTGTTCTTCCCGTCGTTGAGGGCTAGGATCAGAGTGTTGCTCATATTCATGCAGCCAGCATTATTGGACATATTCCGCATCAAACACTATCCATACGGCACCATCAAATTCTTTTCGGACACGTTCAAGCAGGCCATGGAATACCGAGAGAAACACAAGGTGGATCGTAAAGACTTTGTACAACATCTGATGAAGGCCCGGGAGGACTTGGTCTTGAACCCGAATTTGAAACCTGAAGGTAATATCGATTATTCCGCATAAATACATTTATTTATTTAAATAAAAACAGACATACGCCCGATAAATACAGATATAGGATGTAACATAGTGTTACAACAGAAAAATGATATAAGAAAAATAAAATGTATTCATATTGAAAGAAAAGACTGAACGTTATTGGAAAGTGTCATACGGATAATAGGCTCAATTTTTAAATAATTTGTAGCACAATGTAGAATGTAAAAATTCAATGTATTGAGTACATTGTACAGGAACCGTTAAGTTAATTAGTGCTAGAAGTGAACGATAGTTTACAGAACCAGACAGAAGCTCACGGAGAAAAGAATATGAGTGTTAACGGTCGGCTAAAGAGGATAAATTAAAAATGAATAGAAGAGGGGAGAAGTATAGTCATGAGGAGTGTAATTTATGTTTAAGACACGTAAAGTTCAAGAATTTTCGCTGAACCCGTTCAAATTGTTTTCAGAAGTGTCTCAGCCCAAACGACAAAACTATTAAGATCATCTTGAAGTTTACAGCAATCACTATAAAAAAATTAATCATTTAAAATATTCTCGTGTACTTAGCAAAACAAAAAAAGTCGACTATATTTAAGAAAGTATTATGCACTTTTTACAACAATGAAAAAAGTAAGGGGCATAGATAAATTACTATGGGACGCATTGGATTTATTTCGTTACATTGAATATCCTTCATATTTGGTCCAGGATACTATTTTTTAATTACAAAATAAATAGGCGTAAACACAAATATTGGCTTATTATAGGGTCAGAGACACCACCATTTTTTTGGTCAAAAACTTTTCATTCTAATTTCAACAGTCCGGCACGATGCGTATTCCGATAAAAATTTTAAAAACGTACATGGATTTTTCATTATTTAATCGAGGGAATGATCGAGCCACATTTTCACTTTCATATTTTATACTATAATTAAAACCATTTAAAGTTTCCAAAATTTTCAATATTTTGAACATAAATATCGAATTAAATAAAAACAATTTTCAATAAGTGTTACGATCATTTCCTTATAAATGTTATGGAAAATTTGATTTTTTTTCAAAAGAATTGAAATTGTATTACTCATTGCGACGTTTTAACAGAAGTAGAATAGTCCATTTAAGTGAAAAATATTCATGGTTTTAAAAAAATTGACAGGTGCGTGTAATGGCTTCTCGTATATTTTTGATTCAGGTTACGAACACATTTAAAGCCGTAGCAAGATAACGCCCTAAGCAAAGAACCAAATTTCTGCCCCTAAATTGGTAATAAGGAAAAAAAATTAATCAATTTTAGAATTGTATTCCCAATCTTAGAAAAGTAGGTATAGATATTACTGAATTTCGATTTTTGCGTCCACTTTTCTGTTGCGTCCTTGGTCTGGGCCAGTTTCGCCAAGTCCTTGCTACGACTCTGCGAACACTATATGATCACTATGACCACGTATGCAACACACAAGCACAAAATCATACATGGAAAATAAAATAAATTTCCTAAATTATACATTCTTAAAATCGTGTGGCGTGGAGTCCCCTTAAACAATATTGCAACCAAAGTATAACGTTATTACGACTATATGAATTGGCCCGAAATTAAAACACACAACTTAAATCCTAGAATTTAATGTTCACGTTTCTGATTCAAATGGTAATCTATTTTTTTACCAAGTAAAAAGAATAATGATATAATTTAGGTTTTAACTGTACAAGATTTTGTGTGTTATTAACTCATGCAAATTAAATTTGACTTAAATATAATAATTATTTAGATACTGGAAATTGATTAATTTTTACAGTTCAATAGGTACTACAGTAGATAGCACAATGATTTTTTAAATAATTTTATTTCAGAAAAATTCACTGAAATGGATATTGTAGCGAATGCGTACATTTTATTTATTGCTGGTTTTGAAACAGTATCGACGTCCATGAGTTTCTGCATGTATGAATTAGCACTGCAAAAAGATATACAGGATAAAGTTCGAAAAGAAATCATGGAAGTTAGATCAAAATATAATGGCCAAATGAACAGTGAATGTTTAAATGAACTTAACTATTTGGGTATGATAATCAAAGGTAAGATCAACTAGTATACCAATAGGTATCATTGTAGTTATATTGTATGACTTACTATTCAATGTGGAAAAAAAAAATTTTTATTTCCGCTGAACGAATATGCATATTTTATATTATTTTTTTGCGGTTTTTCTGTCGTCATATCTTTAATATAATTTTATAATTTTTAGACTTTATGGAAGAACACTTTCGTTCCAAAATTAGTTTTATACACATTTTCGAAATTTAGAATTTTTTAATACAAAAACAAAAAATCTTAAATAAACAATATTTTGCATTGTAATATTTTTTAATAAAATGCAATATTTAAAAACAAGTTTCAATATAAATTTATAAATTTATTGATAATTAACTATACAACTACATTTAGAATTTAGTAAATTTTATTAGCATGCTATATAATATTAACCTTCATGGTGTATTTAATATAATTATAATTTTTCTTTTTTATGTATTTTTTGTATGTATACTCTAAATTAATGTGCTCATCGGCATTAATTTAATGTATTTAATGAAAAATAAAAATTTTATGAAATATTATTTCTTGAATGTTTATAACCAAATATAATACTTTAAAATAACACGCAATTAATAAAATAGATTTTATGTAATGCCTGTTTATTTTATACGCAGTAAAGTGTAGTTGTGCATTTAAGATTCATTAAAGTATATAGGCGTAACTGCAATTTAAAATCATTATAAGTTTAATAAAAATAACATTTTATCTATTACACAAAATTATTAATTTAACTTAAATAATATAGGTTGGTATGTTTAGGAAATATGATATAATTGAAAATTAAATTGGGATCCCAACAATGTTAATAAAAAAAAAACATTATAATATATAAAACTATACCTAGGTATTTCTTGATTATTTAATTATATTTTATTAATTTATTTAAATAATAATTAAACAAAAGATATATTATATTATATATTATTAATAATATAGTATATTTTCAATATTTTTATTTGCAATCATATTTCTATACATATGTATTGGGAAATTTTTGGTTAAATATTACAAAAACCGAGCGCATCATATATTTGAATAGATGATATGATCCGGCTTATCATTTAACAGAAGATTTTTGGACGTTCAATGGATGTGAAAAATATTTCGTTCCCTCGTACTAAACTTTCAAATTCTCAGTTTAACATTTTCATAAATAATAAACCTACGACTTAACGGTAAATAATAATAAACGAAAAATTAGAAAAAAAATTTTTGTTCGAAATACAAAGTCAAAATATCGTATATTATGTTATTCAAAAAAGTGAAATTATAATATTGTACATATAATATATTATATAAAAATTTTTCTGCTTTATTTTCAGAAACATTAAGGAAATACCCTCCTTTAACGGCATTAAATCGAGTCGTGACCAAACCCTACGTAATACCAGGAACTAAAATTGAATTAAAAACTGGTACAAAAATACTTATTCCACTGCACGCCATACACTTTGACTCAAAATATTATCCAAATCCATACGTTTTTGATCCGGAACGTTTTTCAGAGGATAATGTACACAATTTGCATCCCAACACCTATATGCCTTTTGGAGACGGTCCTAGATTTTGCATCGGTATGGCAGCAATAAATATACAATTATTAATATTTTATTTGTGTTTGTATATTTACGCGTTTTACATACCTATTTTTAGGTAAACGATTTGCTGAGTTTGAAATGAAAATGGCCTTGTCTGAAATTTTGATTAACTACGAAGTCATGCCGTGCGACAAGACCCAAATTCCCGTAAAATACGTTATTGGTAGTTTTGTAAATATACCAGAGAGTATATGGTTAAAATTTAGAAAATTGGCTATTTAATGATATTGTAAAACTGTTTTGTATATAATTTACATTTAAATTATAAATTAATCAAATGAGATTTTTATCGTGTAATAAAAGTTGTTATTTTTATTTAATTAAATTTAATAATAATAATAAGATGACATACTAATTCGTTCATAATCATAATATACATATATTATTTCAAGGAATAACATCTCCAAATACTAACCGTATCATATACTCTGAATATATATTTATATGAGCTTACATATTTTAAAAATCAACTGTAATTACTATTAAAAAATTTGTTGTAATGTCACCAACGTTTGTTAAATTTATAAGACTTATTCGAAGACGTAACAATAACTACAATATGAGTCATACTAAAAAAGTCATGATTGAAATAATATATGTGAATTTTATGAAAATATATTTTTTTATTTATTATTTTGTTTGGTTTACGTTCTTTAAGACCGTCCTAATTAAATACATTCTTCTCTATCTCTATTCTCTTCTATCTTCATACATTTCCTTCTAATTGGTTCTTGGGTCCGCTGGCTTTACATCCTTTTTACACAATCATCCCATCATAAACGAGATATAATAGCGGGTTTTGTTTATTTGGCCCTTTTCACTACCGTTCTTATCACAGTTCCCGACTTCCGCCAAGAATGATCGGCCTTCTTTTCTTTGTGATGTCCTTTGTAATTCAAGGTTTTTTTGGAATTTTCCTTATGCAGCCTTTATCATTCACACTTTTCTCAGAACAGTCCGTATATTCTCTTTGGCGCCCATTTTCATAGGTTCAATGTCTCGGAGTCATATAGGACGATTGATCTATTACAGTTCTATAAATATTAACTTTTTGATTTTTGGATATGGTTCTGAACCTTAATATGTATATGTCAAATTTATTATATATATATTCAGTTTTTTCACACTTAATTATTAGTCGGTCGCCTACTTTACTTACAGCTTTTAATAGTTTTTACGAATTTTCTTCACCATCTCTCTCTCTCTCTCTCTCTCTCTCTCTCTCTCTGCTTTTGCTTACAAATATATTTATTTAATTATATTGCTATTATAAACTGAATATGGTGAATGGTTAAAAGGCAATGTAAAAGCAAATAAGTACTTCTCTTCTCACAAGCTACCGAAAAAAAACCATTTTATTAACAGATAATAAAAAAAATAGTAAGTACTTACACTTCGGAATATATAAAATTTGGTTTGTCATGTGTTAATAACGAAGAACCACCAATTTATGTTATATGTTTGAATATACTTACAAATGATTTTATGAAATCAGAAAATTTAAGACATTTAGACATTTAATTACAGTGCACCCCGAATACCAAAATAAACCGTCAGCATTTTTTGAAAGAAAACAATGAGAAAAAAATCTGTATAAAATTTTTTTTAAATACATACTAATTTAAACCATAAAATTCTTAAATCATCTTTTAAAATGGCTTTATTAATTACTGATTATAGGATTCAATCATAGTGCGTTGCTCTTCCATAGTAAACGAATAATTAATTAAAATTAAAGTGGACTCCACTCTTAAAACCGAATTTCACGAACAATTCTTGGTTAAGGTGACAGCAAGAAGGACATATCAAAAGCTACCTTAGCTAGGTATATTAATTCTTTTTCATTGACATATCTCTGCAAAACTGCAATTTCGCAACTTTTTTTTTCAAAGCTTTTAAAAAATGTATATATATATATATATATTATTAAGTATTATAATTTACTATTTACTTAATTTCTGTTTTTTAATTTATACTCGGAAAAATGACATCTATACTATTATCAAACATTGTAATACAGATATAAACTTAAAATACCAAGCTCAATATCGAAGAAGCAAACTTATTTTACAATATTTTGCATTAAAATATTATTTAATAAAATGCAATATTTAAAAAACAAATTTCATTATAATTAACTTTATTATCAAATTTAGAACAATTTTACTAGCATATTATATACTGTTAACCTTCATGGTGTGTTTTATATGATTATAAATTATTGTTTTTTTATGTACTTCATTTTGTGCTTACATTAAATGAATGTACTCGGATACATTCATTTAATGAATTTAACGACAATTGAAAAACATTATCTCATGAATATCTCTAGTCATGTATAATGCCTGAAAATTATATGCAATAGATAAAGTATATTTTATGTACTGCCTGTGTATTTTATGACGCATTGCAGTGTAGTCGTACGTTTAAGTTTAATTGAAGTATAAAGACGTAACTGCAATTTCAAATCAATATAATTTTAATAAAAATACCTTTTTCTCTATTAGCCAAAAATAATTATTTAACTTACAATAATGTAGGTAGGTATGTTTAAGAAATTTTGTTTAAATAAAAATGAAATTAGAATATCACAATAATTATATATTTATAAAAAAAAAAAAAAAACATTGTAATATTTAAAACCGTACCAAGATATTTCTTAATTATTTAATTAATTTTTATCAATTAGTTTGAATAATAATTAAACAAAATGTATGTTAATAATGTAGCATCAGTTCATTAATTTTACCTGCGATGACATTTCGATATACGTATATTGAGAAATTATTTGTTAAAGATTTCAACAACAGAGTGCACAATATATTATTTAAAAATTTCATGGTAAACGTACACATATAGACCGGATCTTTTTGAATCTATTTTTAAATTGAATGTAATTATATTATTATAATTTATATTTTTACAAAAAAATAATAAAAATTTAATTACATACTCTTGTTTATCTTGGTATGCTTTAAAAAAATTTTTATTTTATTATTTATTAAGTGTTTTAATAAATTAGATAAACATTTTGGTGGCTCAGTTAATGTGAAAACATTTTTATTCCCCCCGTACTAAACACTGTAATTTTTAGTTTAATATTTTAATAAATAACGAACCAATGATTTAACCGCGATAAATAATAATAAATAAACAATTTTAGAATATAAATATTTCGCGTTGACTTACAATGTCAAAATATCGTGTATGTTATTGAAAAGAGGAAAATAAATCATGAAATCATTGAGAAGAAGTTTCGTACTGTATATAATGGTATGGTAATTATTGAGCTATATAATGTTGTTGTATTGTGTACAAAAAATACAAAGGAGTAAGCACGGTTTGTTGAGATGAATATATATTAATGAAGTAAATATAATATAATATTTACTAATATTTATTAAATGCAATTTACATTTTTCGAATTTAAATACTAAATGTAAAAAAAAAAAAACGATTGTGTTACGTTATGATCTATTACGATAATTTACGTTATGATCTATTGAAAATGTTACTGTAAAAATTGTATTACATTGTTTATAGACTATATTTTCAGAAAAGTTGAGGAAATACACCCCTTTAGTGACGTTAATTTCATCATTTTAATAATTAACATAAAATTGAAACACATTCAATAAAAAAAAAAACCTTCAGGTCAGTTAGAGATGGAAGGACTCTTGGAAGTGATCTGGAGGATATTGATCCTTTAGTCTTCGGATTGAATAAAGTATTATTATTATTTTAGATTTAAAAGCAATGATATATGAATATCTAAAGGGTAGTATAAAAGTGACTTCAATAGTGGGCAAAACGAGGGAGAATAGATTGAAATAGCTAGAGCATAATTTAAGGAGGGAAAAGATAGGGCAGTAAGGGTAGTGGCATATAAAAAATTTATTTGAAATATTTTAGGTAAAAGTATTTATACGAGAATAATGATGAAATGTTTATCTACTGGGGACATTCAAAATTAATGTAAGAAAGAATTTAAATATCCACAGAGAATGATATTTCAATAAAATTTACTAAAGAAAGAGTGAAAATAGGTACCTAATACAAATTTGTTTTATGTAACTACATTTTGGATTAAAATGTAATTTTGAAATTTTAAGTTTTAAATGTAATTAAAAATAAATTGTACAGGACGGCAGTGGCCCCCTCAGGTTTTTTAATTTGGGTAAATACATTAAAATTTATTAGGTATAAGTACGTATACGAAAAGAATGATGAAATATATACCTATTTGGGACGTTCATTATTAGTGCAAGAATGAATTTAAATCGCCACAGAAAAAGATATTTCAATGAAATTTACTGAAGAAAGAAATGAATAATGGTACCTAATACAAATATGTTTTATATACCTACATTTTTAAGTAAAATTTAATTTTGATAATTTAAGTTTTAAATATAATTGAAAAAGAATTGGATAGAACTGTTGTGGCCCCCACAGGTTGTTTAATATGGCAGAAACATTAAAATTTTTGGAATTTATTTAGGTATATATACTTATACCAATATATTTTATTATTGTTATTGTACTGAATTATATTACGATTAGTATTAGTATAACCTTATATGGTAAGATGATAAGAAATTCAAATTTAATTTACTATTTTTAATTTACTGTTTGCAAATTTATGGTATTAATTGAAGATTTATCTTGTATATTTAAAACTATATTAATTATGCTTCTTTTAATAATTATATACTCGTCACTGTGTTCCCATGTGTCAATGTCACAATACCACATATGTCACTTTTTGACATAAGTCACATTGTGACATATTGCACATATTTTCATATAATAAGTATTTTTAACTTATCATAGAATATTAAAACTATATATTTCTTAGAAACATTTTTGAGACAACCGATACTTTTACACATGAAAAGTTGAACACCCACAACAACCCTTAAAAATATAAATCTAAATCAGAAAAGTTTACGTTACATATAGCAACTGTGTGGAGTTATCAATGAAACCAATTTCGTTGGGATAACATGTGGAACGAAATTTTCTATACATTGCAATGTTCGTTTTGGTTAGTTATGCCAAGTTCACTCAGTAATAGTAGCCCATATGAATAGTTGTCATGATTATACCCTTCAATAATCATTTACGTATAGATCATGATATTCACTCTCGCACTATCACATTTACATTGTAGTGTGATAGTGCCTATCACGCTGTATATATCATACGTACATTAATTTGGGAGAGTACTATCGTCACAGCTACTCTCATGCACTACTTCCTATAGTGTAAACGTGGCTTTAATATAATAATTTGTTAAAATATATGACCGTATTTCAACATGCAGCCACAGTGAACTATGTGGTCTCCGGTAATTTTTTTACAGAATATCTATAGCAAATCAGCTTTAAGTCGAAATACAATATTTAGCCTTTACTTATACATTTAAAATGTACTTATAAGAGCCTATTTGCATGACCACGGGGACACCACGTGGAGGTTGGCTCTTATCGCCCCCAAAATGATTTTTATTTTTAGAGGCATAAAATCAACAAACACTACCTATTATTAATAAAACTGCCAACCGACCATTGTTGACCATCTACTGGGCAACCCTTGTGATTTATTCCATCACCCCGGGATCCTCTACTTCTTTGAGTTACGCTCTTCCTATCCTATCTCTATATATCAGTATTTAATGTCAATCAAAATGTAATGTATACGTAGAATATTATGTTGAATGTAATAAACACCTTAAAAATAACTACCAATAAAACATATTGATTTTTTAAAAACTTTTAGAACGCCTATTAAAACATCAATAAAAATTAAAAACATTAGTTCAAAACAAAGGTTCGAGTAATTCTTGAATTTAAAAAATCTTTATTAGATACGTATTTTCAAATCTATTGTTTATAAAAAATATAATATAGTATATAAAATATTAAATAATCGGTTTTATGTATTGTTTACAGAATAGGAGGTACCTACAGAAAATATTTTGAATAAGAATGCTTTTATTATTTAGTGTTTTTAATTAGATACTACATTTTATTATTTTATATTTTTGTGGTGTGACGTTTTTCTATGGTATCGTGGAAATATAATCCACGAACTAAAAGGTATTTTTTTGATTATTATGGATATTGAAGACAATTATGTACACGAATTTGGATATTAATGAAATACTCATCAAAGTATACTTCAAATTATCATACTATTGATTATTCTAATCAATGTTAGTATGACGTATTCATGTATTTTAAATCACTGCAGTACGGAATAAATATAATTTATATAATTATGTATATATAGCGACCATTTCATATTGCCATTTCAATGTTGAAACTAAATAATGATTTTTTTTTTTTCACAAAGTCAACTAAAATATTAAGGTTGTTGTTCAAATACGAATATTAGCAATCAGAACTTAGTAACAGTTTACTTATTATAGTAATTCTGATATTTTTAGTTTTCAAAATGAGTCAAAACTAATATAATACTTGATACTGATTTAATGGTAACAATAACTTTACTTCTAAAAATCAAAATCAATTTAATACAATTTCAATGTATGATAAAAATTTTAATTAAATACAAATATTGTATCGATCGGTCTGCGGACCACGGGCGCCGGCCGGAATATAATTAAGCGCCCGTACCGGTTCACGGGTGAGCAGTGCATACCTCAGTACCGGTGTCACAAATCGGAACAGGGCCTATCTTACAGTTACCGGATTTACGGTTACCGGTATCCTTCGGTGTTCCTATAAAGCGGTGTCGAACCTCGGGTGAGCGGCAACCGGGTGGGACTGTCGGTGGCCCGTAGACTCCGTGCTACCCCGATGGGACACCATAACACCGAGGGACTTCCACCTAAAGCCTAGGTAGCCTAAAGGAGCTACAGCCATCACGGAGACAAAACATCCCCGAAAAGTAGTATAAGAACAAATACCAAAAGAATGAATAAATTAAATTTAGTATGAGTGTAGTAATGACTTTATATGGACACAGAGAAAGAAATTTCAAATAAATTTAAAAAAGAAAGAATTTAAATATAGGTACCTAATACATATGTGTATTATATACCTATATATTGAATTAAAATTTAATTTAGAAATTTTATATTTGAAATTTAATTTTAAAAAATATAGACAGGACGGGTGTGGACCCCGCAGGTTTTTAATTTGGGTAGATGCAAAAAAAAAAAAAATTTATTCATACTTATAAGAGTATAAGAACATATACCAAAAGAATGAATAAATTTATATTAGTATAAGTGTGGGAATGATTTTATCTGGCCATAGAGAAAGAAATTTAAATTAAATTTAAAAAAGAATGAAATTAAATATAGGTAACTAATACACATGTGTATTATATACCTATATTTTTAATTAAAATTTAATTAAAAAATTTTGTTTCAAATTTAATTGAAAAAAAATTGGACAGGACGGGTGTGGACCCCGCAGGTTTTTCAATTTGGGTAGATGCAAAAAAAAAGTTTATTTATACCTATAGTATTATAAGAACATATACCTAAAGATTGAATAAATTTATATTAGTATAAGTGTGGGAATGACTTTATATAGCCATAGAGAAAGATATTTCAATTAAATATAAAAAATAAAGAATTTAAAATATAGGTTCCTAATACACATGTGTATTATATACCTATATATTGAATTAATATTTAATTTAGAAATTTTATATTTGAAAATTAATTTTAAAAAAATTGGAAAGGACGGGTGTGGACCCCGTGGGTTTTTAAATTTGGGTAGATGCAAAAAAAAATGTATACATACTTATAGTAGTATAAGAACATTTACCATAAGAATGAATAAATTTTTCCCTATACGGATAATTTAGTATGAGTGTAAGAAGGACTTTATATGGCCATAGAGAAAGATATTTCAATTAAATTTAAAAAATAAAGAATTTAAAATATAGATTCCTAATACACATGTGTATTATATACCTATATTTTGAATTAAAATTTAATTAAGGAATTTTGTTTCAAATTTAATTGAAAAAAAATTGGACAGGACGGGTGTGGACCCCGCAGGTTTTTCATTTTAGGTAGATTCAAAAACAAAATGTATTTATACCTATAGGAGTATAAGAACATATACCTAAAGAATGAATAAATTTATATTAGTATATATGTGGGAATGACTTTATATGGCCATAGAGAAAGAAATTTAAATTAAGTTTAAAAAGAATGAATTTAAAATATAGGTTCTTAATACACATGTGTATTATATAGCTTTATATTGAATTAAAATTTAATTTAGAAATTTTATATTTGAAATATAATTTTAAAAAAATTGGACAGGACGGGTGTGGACCCCGCAGGTTTTTCAATTTGGGTAGAGGCAAAAAAAAATTTAATCATACCTATAGTAGTATAAGAACATATACCAAAAGAATGAATAAATTTTTTACTAATTAGGTAATTAAGGATGAGTGAAGGAATGACTTTATATGGCCATAGAGAAAGTATATTTAAATTAAATTTAAAAAAGAACGATTTTAAAATAGGAAGCTAATACACATATGTATTACAAATTTATATTTTGTATTAAAATTTAAATTAGAAATTTTCTTTAAGAAATTTAATTGAAAAAAAATTGGACAGGACGGGTGTGGACCCCGCAGGTTTTTCAATTTGGGTAGATGCAAAAAAAAATTTATTCATACCTATAGGAGTATAAGAACATATACCTAAAGAATGAATAAATTTATATTAGCATAAGTGTGGGAATGACTTTATATGGCCATAGAGAAAGTATATTTAAGTTAAATATAAAAAAAGAACGATTTTAAAATAGGTAGCTAATACACATATGTATTACAAATTTATATTTTGTATTAAAATTTAAATTAGAAATTTTATATTTGAAAATTAATTTTAAAAAATTTGGACAGGACGGGTGTGGACCCCGTGGGTTTTTAAATTTGGGTAGATGCAAAAAAAATTTATTCATATTTATAGTAGTATGAGAACATTTACCATAAGAATGAATAAATTTTTCCCTATACGGGTAATTTAGTATGAGTGTAAGAAGGATTTTATATGGCCATAGAGAAAGAAATTTCAATTAAATTTAAAAAAGATAGATTTTAAAATAGGTACCTAATACACAAGTGTATTTTATACCTATATATTGAATTAAAATTTAAATTAGAAATTATACATTTGAAATTTAATTGAAAAAAATGGGACAGGAGAGGTGTGGACCCCGCAGGTTTTTCAATTTGGGTAGATGCAAAAAAAATTTTTTTCATACCTATAGGAGTATAAGAACATATACCTAAAGAATGAATAAATTTATATTAGTATAAGTGTGGGAATGACTTTATATGGCCATAGAGAAAGAAATTTAAATTAATTTTAAAAAGAATGAATTTAAAATATAGGTTCTTAATACACATGTGTATTATATACCTATATATTGAATTAATATTTAATTTAGAAATTTTATATTTGAAATTTAATTTTAAAAAAATTGGACAGGACGGGTGTGGACCCCGCAGGTATTTCAATTTGGGTTGATGCAAAAAAAAAATTTATTCATACCTATAGTAGAATAAGAACATATACCAAAAGAATGAATACATTTTTCCTTATACAGGTAATTTAATATAAGTGTAAGAGGGACATTATATGGTCACAGGGAATGAAATTTTAATTAAATTTAACAAATAAATTAATAAATATTCTTACCCATTACACATGTATATTTCGTACCTATATTTTGAATTAAAATTTAATTTAGATATTTTAAGAATAATGTAGAAATTAGTTATAGAAGTAGAAATTTATTGATAATTTTTTTGATATAAGCACCTCTACTTATTGCTATACTACCTATGACTATACCACCTATGACTATTCTATCTATGACTTTACTACCTATGACTACACTGTTTATGACTATACTATCTATGACTATACTACGTATGACTATAATATCTATGACTATACTACCTATAACTATACTACCTATGATTATACTACCTACGACATTACTACCAATTACCATACTACGTATGACTATACTATCTATGACTATACTACCTATGACTATAATATCTATGACTATACTACCTATGTCTACAACACAAGATAAAAAGAAATTCAAATTTAATTTAATAATTTTAATTTACTGTTTGCAATTTATGCTATTAATTTAAGAATCATCTTATATATTTAAAACTATATTTATCCTTCTTTTAATAATTATATCAAGTCACGTGTT
>JAIPRL010002336.1:0-61893 GCA_025469235.1 Pemphigus obesinymphae | reverse complement strand
CGTTGATATATACCTATTATTCATTCATGTTTGCATTAAAGGTATTCAGAATAATTCTGAAAGGTAAGGTTGTAAGGTTTAGTCATAAGTATAAGTTCTATAACTATAATAAAAATTGTTCAAATGATAAAATACAAATTTGACAAAATAAATTTTCGGTTATAAAAAAAAAACCGTTGTTTCCCAAAATACAAAAGTAACTTCCTAAAATTGCCCAAATTATTTCCAAAAGATTCCAGTATTAAAAATCATAAAAAAGTGAAAATAAAAAAATTGCCTGCTAAGTTCACAAAAAATACATTTTCGGTTATAAAAAAAAAACCGTTGTTTCCCAAAATACAAAAGTAACTTCCTAAAATTGCCCAAATTATTCCCAAATTATATAATTAATAAAAATATAAAAATAAGAAATTTGCCTGCCAAGTATACGGTACCTTTAATTTGTGCTAGAAACTATATTTAAATAGAGTTTTAGCTTAAATGTATGATATAGTATTACATTTTAACTGTTCTTTAATATTCAGTAATAAACCAATTTAGCTTTTAATACATTATATGTTTAGTTATATTAAGTATTTTTATAATTTATTTATTTAATTGGGCTACAATAAAAAACAATTAAAAGCACTTATTAATTTTCGTTCACATTTATCACATTAGTTCAAAACTATTACACAATAAAAATATGAAAACATATTAGTTATTATCAAAAATCATATCGTGAATTACAACACAAAATAAAAATCTACTCTTAGGAATTTTGTAGAAGAATGTAATCTAACACAGTAGATATATGTATACTACTTAGAATAAGCACTATACGAGCCACCGGGTAGCCAATATGAGACGTGTCTTCTGTACGCACACCACTACCGATGAGAGCCATGTTGTTTTGATAGCTGACATGTACAAATAACTTGAAATGTATTATGCCTATATGTTATGCAACTAATGTTTTTAACGCGAGGCAGTGTAATATATTTGTTCCATACGTCGTCGTAGCACATCATGTATTATACAGGTGGGGAAAATATCTGACAGTTGCCACTTAGTACAGTTTTTATTCCTAATAGAGTATAGTACATTTTTGTGGTTAATAGACAATTGTATTGTTGTAACGATAATCTTTTAAAAAAAATGATCAGTTTACATTTTCTAGATGCTATCTATAACTACTTAACGTTTTATAATAGCCATTATTGGTTTTATATTATACAGATTACAGATAGACCTTATCATTGTATGTTAACTCTGTATTGCATTCAAGATGAGTACATGGCAATTAAAATATATTTTGATGGCAATTAATTAAAAAAATAAAAGTATACATACATTCAATTATGGCTTTAGGACTTATTAGAATATTAATTAACAAAATGATAAGGATATTTACAAATAAATATCTACACCTAGTTATTTATAAAATATAATATACTACTATAGTTTAAATTTAATTAAAAATAAAGCACTTCCCTAAACATCATCATTGATAATATCAAATGTACCTTCATTGTTTCTTTTAACTTTCATAATCTTTCCTTTGGTAATCTTTACCCAGCCTTGAACAGCATCTTTGTTTAATATCCATTCGGGAGAAACAGCTGTTTCAGAAGCACGCTCCAATATAAGTTTATCACTGGTAGTTTTACTATAACGTTTTCTCTTTATTGTAGGTTCATCAATAAAAGAATCAATTAATTTGTTTGACCCGCTGAATAAACGAATACCTATTGGATGGTGGTCATCACCATCCATGGTTGCATGGTGTTTTTTAAGTTTTGATTTTTTTTCTATTATTTGGCTATAAATAAAAATATAACAAATAATATTATATATTAATTGTATTGATAATATTATAAATTATTATTAAAGGCATTCCAATCCAAATATTTTATTATTGATTTTAATACATTGGGAGTTGACTCTGGTCGAAATATATATTTTGGCGTACAATGTCCATGGTTCAACTCCCAGGTAAAAAGCTCGTTGGTCGGTGTCTGGTTTCTGATGCAAGCCAACCATAATTCCTAAATCCATCCAACAATTTGGTAGCTATACTTGTTATAACTTATAGCTAACAAGAACCATCTTCAACTCCCCTTTATATATTAAGGTGCAAATCTGAACATGTTGAGTTTGGGAAATAAAAAAATGTAAAACTGTAAATTTTTTTTTATTGATTTGAATATATTGAACTATACAATTCTGATTGTAAAAACAGAATGCGAAAATATTTATTATTCATGGAATTATAGCATTTTATAATTTCGCTATGATATCATAGCGTTGGACCACTACGTGCGACATAGAAACACGTACATAAATGTTCTACATTTCAATACTAAATTTTATTGTGTGTTAAACATATTATTTTTTTAGTAAGACATTTTAATAGAAATATTAATGATATAAAAGAAATGATACAATTTTTAGATTGTAAATTAAATAATAATCTAATTTAGAATATTGACATCGGCATTCAGCAACATTAAATATTCGCCTATTGTCTATCTGCCAATGTCAAAGATATCTGATAATATAGGTTGTGTTACGTTTTGTTAGTAGTTTTTGTGTTAAACCTTACAATTTTAATTTGAAGAATAATCAATTTTACAATTTATTTAGTTGTAAACTTTAAAATAACATGCTCATAGTATATTGGGATGCAATGACAATATTAATATAATATAACTGATATTGTTAATTATTATTTATAATTTTTTTTCTTATAGGAACTTATACTGTCATCAATTATTATTATTCATAAACTAAATACTATGTAAATACTATAAATAATAGTCAAGTTTAGCTTACAATGAAATGTCATAAGATAATTTATTACAGTTATATAAAATAATATATAAATACCTACTTACTACTACTTACCTATAATTTAATGTATGCAATTAAATGAGTGTCTAAGTGATATGACTGGGTGTAATGTTAAAAGTCAATTAACTTGATTCCAACTTTTTAGTTTTTAATTGAGTTTAGTTAATTTTTTATGTTAATCAAAAACAAAAATAATTTTCAACCTTTAACTTATCATACTGTTATTAATTATTTATTATTAATTTAACTTAACAAGTTAAAAATGAATGATCTAATCTGACTATTAATAAGATATAATCAATTTTAAATACCAATTGAATTGAATTTCCAATAATTATTATTATACACAGTGATGAAAAGGTTAACATAGGTGAATGTAATTAAGGACATGTATGACAGAGCAAATACAAGAGTAAGGAGTTTGTATGGGAAAACTAAAGATTTTACAGTCAGAGTAGTAAGGCACCAGAGTTTGGTTTTGAGTCCTTATTTATTTTCCTTGGTAATGGATGAAATAAAAGAGAAAAAAAGAGTACACAAAGCAAATAGGGATAGGTAAGTAATAAAGTTGAGTAGGGATGTAGTGGGTGAGGTTGAGAAGTTCAAGTATTTTGGATCTGTTCTACAGATATGAAACATAAGATTAAACATGGGTGGATAGTGGAGAGAAAAGTCAGGTATTTTGTGTGGCAGGTAAATCCAAATTTGGCCAAGGTAAATTTCATAAAATACTAGTGAGGCATCTTATTAAAGGGGGAAGAGACAGAGGCAGTAAGAGTAGTAATTAGAATATTTGTTGAAGGAAAGGGTAAGAGAAAAAAATAGAGATAGAAGGATATAATAAAGAATGATATGAGATGGGCGGGTGTATGTGAAGAGGATACGAAAGATCAAGTTTTGTGGAAGGTGAGGACTAGGATGGGGGAAGGAAAAGAAGAAGTATATAGTGAGATTCTATTCAATTGAAAATTTTATATTATGCAAAAAATTAATTTTAAAAATTCTACATTACTTTTCTAAATGTTTGAATAAGTTTTTAGCAACATATTTTTGAAATTCTGGAGTAACCTTGATAAAATTATGATCATGCCCATCGTCTTCAATGATATATCTTAGAGATGGTTTTGTTTGCAAAGATTTGACACCTAAAATAAAAACAAAAAAGTTTTATTAATATAAAATTATTAATAGCTTAAAAAAAAACTATAAGACATGATAGAATTAACCAGGTATGATTATGCATTTATGCAGATGATGATTTTTGATTTACTTTGCAAAATCGTGAAGAAACAATACTTTCACATATGGAATGTGACTTAACATGCTCAACATTTTATAACTGGGACATTTGAATATTATATTTTCTTGATAATTAAATTACTATAATATGTATGGAACAAATTATTCTAAATGTGTTTTTAATTTATTTTATTTAATACTAAAAAGGAAACTATTATTTATTTTTTTAATTTACTTATATATAAATATACGAGACAGACCCAAAAATAAAAATGATAATAAAACAGATAAAACAAAAGTAAAAGAAAAGAAAATTAAACAAATAAAGAATCAGAAATATAGTACAATTATTAAAAAGAGGAAGAGGGTGATTTATCGGTGAAGCACATTAGACAGGTTATTGGAGAGTTTGATGACAAATAGGGATAATGAAAAATGGTAGCGGAACATGTAGAATGAATAGGTATTTTAAAATTAAAAAGAGATAATAAGAATGGGCAGTCAATTCTACTGGAGATAATATTATATATCAAAGAAAGGTTAACCAAGTGCCTGCGATCAGATAGAATGCTAAGGGATAGCACCTGTTGGACAGGGATGTAATCATGAGAAAGACATTGAATATGTAGAATGTAGAGTAAGAGTAGCCTGTTGAAAGAATTTTCTCTGTACTCTTTTAATCGTTATTTTATGGGAAGATGTGTGTGGGTCCCAAATAACAGAACCATACTCACTCAATATATAACAATACTCAAATTAAGTATGGTTAACAGATGTACGGGAGAAATATCAGAGCATTTGGAAATATTAAGGTTGAGATCAAGAGACTCTCCCCAAGCAACCAAACACTGGAGGGCAGCCTGGAGTATAATTCAATCTTCCTCAGACTTCTGTAAAAAAGGTTTTAAAAGTAAAAGGAGAAGAAAGCTTTATGAATGGG
Source organism: Pemphigus obesinymphae (assembly GCA_025469235.1). NCBI lineage: Eukaryota > Metazoa > Arthropoda > Insecta > Hemiptera > Aphididae > Pemphigus > Pemphigus obesinymphae. Next base: position 56,882 of record JAIPRL010002336.1, on the reverse strand, counting down.
ATCAGGAACCATAGATTGGGAATAAACAGATGTGAAATAATTAGAAAATAGGTTAGCAGCATCAGTAGAGTTACAACTTGAACATCTCAACAAACATTATATTTTCAGGGATAATAGTTTTTTCAAACAAAGTTCCAAAAGGATTGTGGATTTCGAATAAGGAAAGATTCTGTATGTGAAAGGTGATTACGTTAACACTGAATAGAAAGATATTAAATATATTTCTATAAATTTTATAATGAGCACAGTAAACGGAAAAAAATTGGTACTAAATTGAGTACTGAGATGATTTGAATTTAGAGTAGGCGTATATTTTCATTTTAACAAGAACTTTTTAGAAAGTTAGTGGCCAGTTAAATGAGCTGAAAAATGTTGTGATTCGGTCATAGTCTATCTTTTTAAAATTAAAGAATAATTAAGTGATGATAAAAGGAAGAAGTGGGATAGTATGATTAAATGAGAGCGAGAGAGATGGGGAATTTACCAGTAAAATTTGATTAATTGGTGAATTTTTTTTTTATAGGTACCCATATATTTTTTAAGTAAATTTTGTATGTTATTTTATAACTTCATAAAGTCATGACTTCAATGGTCAAAAACATTATTTTTTACAATTTAGTAATTTAGGTATATTTTTACTATCTATTCCTAAAATTCTTTACAGAAAAAGGACATTTTATTAATCTTATTATTTTATATTATACTTTATAAAGCTAAATAAAAATGATTACACTAGTATAAATATTTAAAATTAGAGATCACTCAATTTTAAGAACGGTAAAAAAAACATCCATAAAATTTACCTACCTCATATCTCTAGGTGTCACAGGTTACTACGAGACAGTAGAAACTGAAGTGGAATTGGTGAAAACAAGATCTAGAAGAGAACCTTGGGAATTTCGGGTGTTATTAATTTGGAAAAATTCGGTTAGCGGAGAGAATTCAGGAACACAAAGAAGTGGGGAACAATTTTGAGAAAAATATCAAAGACCGTGTTTGTCATTTACCCATGAAAACCCTGGAAGATTATAGTCACCACAAATAATGAATGATTCTGTTGGATGTTTTTGGATCAAAGCGTCCACTGAAGATAAATGAGCGTTATAAACACCAAGCAAATAAGAGGGAGATAGATACACACCACATATAATACAGTTTAAAGAACCAATAGAAAAACCAATTTGTTAACACAATTTTCGGTAATAGTAAGAGGGGAGGAAGAGATGTATTTCCACTCGCCAATGAGTACACTGCCTCCACGTTTATAGGGACTGGCGAAGGGGTTTTTATCACATCTAAAAAGGTTGTAAAACACCTAGTTTTCTGAAATAAAAATTGGAATTGAGCCTGGTTTCTGGTAGTACCAAAAACAGATACTTGATTGAAACAAGAAGGAAGTATCACAATTCAAATTTGTTAATTAAATGTGTAAGCCATGACAATTTTGATAGAAACCAAAGTTGTGATGAATGTGAACTGAAGAAGTTACGTTTGATGATGGCGTAGTAGGGTGTTGACGATTTTTGACCAGGACTTTAATATGATTCAAAAGCGTTATAGAATAAAATATTTTATAAAAAATTCGTTTTTGATATATAATTATTAATAATATAATATTAGGTAACTATGTATTTTATGTATTTATATGCCAAATTATAAATATTGTTTTTTGTCCATTGGATATTTCTATAATGTAAAATTAACTAACATGTAACAATTGCAAATTGAAATTTATCTTAATTTGTCCAAACAATAAAATTCTAACTTCATACATCACAATTCTGTAGAGAAACAGATTCATACGAATAGTCCTATATAATAATATACAATACAATACAAAGTAATGGTCAACAAAATAAAAATGAACACCAACTCGTTGAATGCAGATAACTGATAATATGATGCATGCACAATGTTTAGCATCATGCACATTAGAGTTGTATGATCATTGTGCAATAAAGGAAATACCTAATCGTTTAAAGATAAATATATTGTAATATGTAGGTAATTTAAGAAGGCCGTAAAAGCAAAAGGTCTATTGAATCATTATTTTAATAATAAAATGATTAAAAAGTTGGTCAAAGAGAAAATTGTACAGTGGTAATAAGTTACTATAGTTTAAAAATCTAGGAATGTTGATCCTGGACTCATCACCGAGAGTACCTACTAACTTTTAATTTCATCCAAACGTTTTTTAGTGCTACTGTCTGTGTATAAATCATTGGTTAGCAATTCGGTGTCAATGGAGTCTTTGAGTATACGCTTGGTAATTTCGTCTTCAGACGATGAATCGTCAGCCATGTTCTAGAAATCTAAATACAAAATTAAAATAATTAACATTATTATGGTTGGTGATTGGTGTCATCGGTAAAGACCATGAACTAATATATATACGTTCATGGTAAAGACTAATGGATGCAATATTATACATTAGTTATTTTACTTTTATTGCAGACCATGGGATTTAGAAATTATAAGACTCGGGACCGCAGTCTCTTCTCGGTTTAACTTCAAGACGGTGATTCGGACGTTCGTAACTTCGTTTAAATTTTGAATTCGGCACGTTGTTATTATCACATAAATTCTGTGTTATTATCACGTGAAAACCACAGACTGTCGTCGGTTATCAGATTAGACTTTCAGGATTTCAGACACGGACAATATTAGTGGTGAACAAAGACCGGTTACCGGTGTGCCATGGTAACAATATTGTAAATTATTGTATTGAGTTACGTGGTCAAAAATTTCGTATTTCTGACGGAAATCGGAATAATAATTATTTAACACTATTTATTTATATTTAGACGTTTATTATTATTTTATTGATACAATTGTGGAGTGTATGAGTTTTTTTTCTTAAAACAAATACTCAATTACCTCTATAAAATGCGTCTTTTTTCGTTTCTGTCGGCCGTCTCACTGTGCCTTTACATGTCCCGTGCTTCGCCGTCAAAAGGAATAGTGTCCTTAGACACATCGACTTTTGATAAGGTAATAACAATTTAACCGTGCAGATAACCGTATTCTGTTGGAAGAGACGTTTTTGAGTCGTTTTAAAAGATTTCAATTTTTATGTCTCCCTCTTTGAAGGAAAAGTTTCTGAATACATTTTTTTTTTTATATAAAAATCTACTTTTTATCAACTTGTATTCCTGTTGGCATTTTTTAACCGTGAAACGGTATTTGTAGGTATGTAGGTTTATTAATAAATAAAATAATAGAAAAGAAAAATTTCTATAACAAATTTAAAAAAATATTGCAAACGAATTTTAAAAATACTCCCCTGAACATTGTTAAAATATCACGATAGGACTACCCTTTCTTATTGTAAGCCATTGATTTTTATCAATTATTTAATAATATTATTACTGGTAAAACCCACTTGTCCATATTTCTATAGTTCTTGAATAAATTGTATAATTTATTATTGATGATTTTTTATTCCTTAGGTTCTATCTAAATTTAAAGTATCAATTGTGAAAATTGATGTTTCGTATCCGTACGGTGAAAAACACGATGAGTTTGTTAAACTCGGTTTGGTCTATGAATCTGTAGAAGACTTGCTTGTGGCCGAAGTGCCTGTCAAAGATTATGGTGAAAAAGATAACGAAGATTTGGCCATTAGGTTTGATCACTATTCACTAACCTAATAAGCAATTTCAATGTAGGAAATTAATAATTATTTTTATATTTTCCATTAAGGTATGGTTTGACGAAAAAAGATTTCCCTGTTGTATTGTTATTTGTGAAAGGCCAACCAGAGCCATATAAATTTAATGAAATAGAATTCAACCAGGATAAATTACAAAAGTTTGTTGCTAAACATAGCAAAGCTGTTGTGTACATTGGACTTCCTGGTACAATAGAAAAGTTTGATGGGTTGGCAATAGAATTTGCCAAGGAGAAATCAATAAACAAACGTAAAGACATATTGCTGAAAGCTGAGGAGTTATGGGATAAAACTGATGGCAAGCAAAAACAAAAATCAGCTGAAGTATATGTTAAGAGTATGAGAAAAGCTTTAGAGAAAGGCGATGAGTTTTTCCATACAGAAACTGTTCGTATAAACAATGTGCTCAAGGGTTCAATGACCAAAGAGAAAAAATCAGATTTAAGTATCCGTCTAAACATATTGGAGTCTTTCAAAGTTCAACATGACGAGTTATAAACTTTTGTTTGGTTATGTACACCACTTATTTTAAATGTGAGATGCTGTTTGAGGGATTCAAACTTAAAATTATTTTGTGTTGGGACCAATTTACTTATGAGAATTGTATGTTAAAAATGAAAATATATTTTTCATCACTTCCATGAAGTACACTCAAGATTATTGTTATATATTTATTACGTTTTGTTCACTGTATTACATTAATTTATCACATTCAGTCTTACTTGTTCATAGTTAATAAAAATACAAAGTTAATGATCATTTTCATTATTTATTTATTTATATACATTTACGGACAGGTGTCCAAATATACGTGAGGGTAAGTACATGTAACAAAATAAGTAATATAATAAAAACAATATTATACAGATAATATAAACCTAAGAAAAATTAATTTATCAGGAAATATTTACAACTTATAACCAGTGTCCAGTAACGCGCACTTATTTATTCTTTAAGGTGTATCAACACACTTTTGTAACATAATACCTACTTACATACCCACCAACTATTAAATATACCCAATCAATTTTGTTACTTAAATAACATTTATAATAGTGTGTCAACGTAATATTGGAAAAATATTAGTCTACTATCCACAACCCCATCAGGGGCGTAACTAGTGTGGGGGGACAATTTGTCCCCTACCAAAGCTCCTTCAGTTGGCCAAATCGTATTGTCAGACGCCTATTCGTGTGTAAGATACAAAAGAGAAAAACAAGTTGATGGTTTTTTTTTTTTTTAGCTTATTTAAAGTTTTAAAGAAGTAATAATAAATTGAAGACTTAATTCCATAAAAATATGACAGTCGTTATTATGTACTAAAGATGGTAACTTTGTTACTGAAATACGTATTTACCAAAATAAAGTAAATATTTTTATGGAATTAAGTCTTCAATTTATTATTAGAAAAATTCATAAGTACTCAAATTATAAACTTCGAAGAATTGTTTTAGGGAAATGAGCTTTGCAGTCGGTCTATTATTTAATTTTTTTTTCACTTATTTGTGTCGAATGACACTCTTGTATCTTTTCGTGTACGCTACTGCTTATATATACTTTAATAATATTAAAAATCAAACGATAGGTCCTCATTGGCGAGAAGTGTGGAAACCTTGAAACAAATGCTAGCTAGCAACGATGCAGAATCTGTAGAGCCAGACAACAAACTGGCAAGTAATCGGCTACCAGATAATTGCCTACGATCTGTAATTCTAGGTAGATTGAGAAAATTACTAATAGGTGTATAATCATGGAGAGAAGGAACTGTGAATACAAATGAAATATACTGTAAGAACTTTTGAACTCGCTTAATCATTATCGAGTCCCCAGAAGTATGAGGATCCCAAAGAACAGAGCCATATTCTAGTATAGGCCTGATAAGGGCACAGTAAAGAGATTTCAGAGATAGAAAACTTAAAATGACTTGCAATTCTTTGGACAAAGACAAGAAATTTAAGTTCCCTACAGCAATATCTTCAATGTGTATTTGAGGACATAAATTTGTAGATAAACAGAAGCCAAGATCAACCATCGAATTATTCGTACATGTGACAGTAGATCCATAAATTGTTTAACACTTGGAGTAATAGGAATTAAAAAATATAATTGTAATTTAAGTATATTTAATATTTATGTTAAACTTTGACTTGAGAATTTAGGTTAGTCGTTTTCTAGGTATCTTGTCAAATTGATTTATAACTTGAAACTTGCAAAACAAGTTTAAAGGTTAACTTGATTTTAATATTATCTTCTTCATTTATATTATAGATATATTTTATAAGGAGAATAGATAAATAAATATAATATAATAGATAATAGAGTGATGACTTTGGCATATTATATTAAGGATGGAAGAGACTGAGGCAGTAATATTAGTGCTTTACCAGTAAAGGAAATGTATAATGAAATGAAGGGGTGAGGAAGACCGAAAAAGAGGTGGGGGATACGGCTGCAAGTGTTATAAGGAAGGAGAGGGGTAGGTGAAGAAGATGCAGGAGATAAAAGTTAAGTGGAAGTGTAGGATCAGGGTGGCCTACCAAATAGTTGGGAGAAGGTGAAGGATAAAAAGAATACGACATTTTAAATTCTTAAACATAACAATCAAAACATTATTTATATATAATTCAACATACATTTAATAAAATTAATACAACATTTTATATTTGTATAATTATAATTACAGTAGGGGACATTATCCAGAAATTCAAAACAAACACATAAATATCTAAACAATGTTTTTATTCGCACTGAAATTTAAATTTTCAGTGCAATTCATAGGTGGGTGGTTTTTTTCCTGACTTATTTGATTTTATATCATGCCAAAGCCTTCGGCATAGTTGATAGCTTTTGAAAGCCGCTCATCAAGTTTTTCTTGACTACCATACTCAGGTAACAACAGGACGTTAAAACAGGTATGTGCAGTAGGCAGTCTATAAAAAAAAAATATATATTTTAGATTAATATATAGAAGACAGAGAAATATAAAAATACGTTTTAATTTGATACATACCTATCAGAATCTGAACCATTTCTTGTGATAGTTAATTTTAGTTTGCCAAGACCACCAACAGGAACTCGATCACTGCCTGTCGTGAACTGTAGTAATTTTTGTTGAGAGACACGAGGTAGGGCATGGGCGAAATTCCAGAAATATCGGATTACTGGTGTACTTTTCCGATAACCACCTTCATAAAGAGTTGTTTCTTCTAAATCGGACATATCAAACACCTAGAGAAAACAATAAACTTGTGACAACTAATATTTAGGAGAAAAAGATAAATGTGATCTTACTTTACTCCCACACACTATTTGTTCAAGTTCTTCAGGCCAAAATAGGTATTGTAACGGGGATTCTTCCATAACATTTTGGAATCCACGGTAAAATGCATTAAATTGTACTCCAATTGATTTGTTAAGTAAGAAGTCTGCATATTTATCCACAAACTCCTAAGACAAAAATATATATATAAAAAAAAAATGGGAATAGTTTAATTTCAACATTAATGAATCTTATCTTACTCTTTTATTTATATGGTTCACAGTAATCTGGTCTCCATCATCTATAAGATCATGGTATACTAATTCACCAAACGCATCTTTGTAGCAAATTCTAAATGTCTGCATAAACATTTCTTCAATATCATCTTCTTCATAATCCAACAAATTTTTTAAGCCATTATACAATTCCTAAATAAAAATAAATAGATATATTATTGATTTATGTTTAATAACTATTTAAGTAGTATAAATACCTGATTCCAATCTTGTAGATCATTGAATGTACACTGTTTGCCTAGAAGTTTACGATAAACAACCATTGGGAAGTTTATGTTTAGTATGACATTGTTGTAAATTGCTAAGCCAACTATGAGTCCAATTAATGAATATTGGGCAGCATTTTCAAATGAAAATGAATTAAACCAATAAGTAGGGTTTCCACTATCAGAGTTCATAATGACAAACATGCCTAATAGTATGCAAATATAATTATTTAATGACCAAAACCAATAAAACTAACTACAAAATAATTACCATAGTCTGGATTAAATAATTCCTCAACAATTAGATGGAAAAATTCTTTAGACACCCCGCCCTCATCAACACCTTGTTCACCGTCAAATTCAACCGCCAATTGTTTTTTGAGATCCGACGGATTTTGCATGGCTACCATTTCAAGCTGAATAAGAAAAACAAAATTAAATATATTTCTATCATAAAATAAATAAGTTGATTATTTATATTTACTTCAACTAAAGCGTCCTGAACAACATGATCTCGTCTTACTTTAAGTTTGAGGTAAGGATGTGTAGGTTGACCTATTAATGTCTGTATGAGACAGAAACGCCTATTTTCATACATACGTATTCGGTTATCATAGTACAACCCAAGGGTTTTGGTGGCTGGGGTCAGTATGAATGAATGGGACATGAAAGAAAATTTTTCATTGCCATTTTCTCTCCATGTTTGGTAATCATCATCCATTTCAAGAGCATCACTCAGTAATTCATTATAAAATTTTGATATAGGTATTAAAGGAGCGCGACAAGCCAAAGTATTTATCTATAAAAAATATTTGATGATTAGATTAAAAATTATTTATTAGGTACAAAAAAAAAAATGTATTCACATTTAATATTTCAGCTAAGGAATCAGCTTTGTTGGGTTTACTACTCTTTGGATGTGGATTAATTAGGATATCTTCTAGTAAATTTTCATCCCTGATTTCTTCAGTTTTTTCAGGTGGTTTAATTTCTTGTCTATCAGTATCCTTATCACATTCACCAGCCATAATACTCGCATAGTATAAAATCTGTAGATTATGTATAATACTAAATAATAGTTACAAGACTTAAAATGGTGTACAGTAACATAAATAAATATAAAATAATTATTTTAATTATATCGTTATCGTTGTCGTCATGTAAAAATATTTCACATGCATAAAGTAATCAAGTGAAAAAACATTATTATAATTTATAATGGTTATTAGAACCATATACGTTTTACAGAAAAAATGACAAAGTTCAATGAATATTTCAGGAGATATTGACAACCTGTTTTTGACTAAGTGTATGTTTCCAAATAATTTTTTGAGTAAAAACTGTTACTAACAAATTATTATTAGTCATATTTTGCATATATACTAACTAGAATATTATAAAATATTATTTAAGCATAAAGTGGTCAAGCCCCTTAGTCTATTGCATGTACAAAAAAGTATGATATTATGCACAGTCGGTTTATTTTTTTTTTGGTTTATTAACAATTATACAAATTACGAGTAAACTTATAAATTGGTATCTTTAATAATAATGATAGAGAACATAATAAAAATAAGGATATAGAAGAACAGATAATTAAAACAGTAATTATATTATTGATCAAGGTACAAGTATAGTAATTGAAGAATCAGATGAAACTGTAAATTTAAATGATCTATTAATTATAGAAATTCTTTTTGCAGTCTTTTGGGTATAATCACTAAATTTTATTACATTTAACTTAAAAACCTGTCAAACATCATGTTTTCATAACTAGAGTTAGAAAAACAAAAGAAAATTCAAAAGTATATACTTTTATGAATAATACAGAACATATTTGAGTGTGTAAACAATTTTTTTGAAAACATTATGTATTAGCTATGGGCTTATGGACAAAGTTTTTGAGGGATTAGACAAGAATACTGGATTATTTAAGGAACATGATAATAGAGGTAAAGTGCCATCAGCAAATAAATCTTCAGATGAAGTAATTGCTAACATTAATGCAATAACATATAGTAAAATTTCTCATTGTTATAGATCTACAACTAAATGAAAATATTTAGAACCGAATATTTCAATCTCAAAAATGTATGTGCAATAAGTCCAAGAATGTAATGAAATAAAATTTAAAATATGCACATTTATCAATGAATAAAAAGTATTTTGTGAAAATTATTATTTATTTTTTATAAACCTAAGAAAGATCTATATATCTAACATGTGAAAAGTATAATAAATCTGAAAAACTTCAACCTAAAGAAATAATTATAAATTATGAAAATCACATAATAGACATAATAGAATATGAAGACACATAAGAAGTGATAAATTATTTACTTTTAAAAACACTAGACAAAAACCATCTATATATATATACATAAATGATATTCAATCTATTTGCAGTGTTACATTTGACCTTCAGTGTTCTGCAAATTTCTAGTTTAGAGGTATCAGCTACGTATTTAGTGGAAACTGTAAGTATAATTTTACATTATTTAAGGCTGTTTTTCCAATTAACATGTTTTACTTTTGATAGACCAAAGGTAATGGATAAAAAAGGAGCTTGGAAATTGGTACAGCATTGTTAAAGTGGATACACCAGCTTACTAAAAGTATGAAAGATATTTTATTATACGAGGGTTGTTCAGAAAGTAGGTTACGTTTTGGAATAAAAAAAAATCCAAGTACAAGAGAAAAATTTTAACATATATATTTGAAAGAGGGAACAAAGTATTACTTCTCTACATAATCACCAAACAAATTAAGGCATTTATCATAGCGGTAAACCAATTTCAAAATTCCATCATTATAAAATTCTGCCGCTTGAGACGTCAGCCAGTCAGTCACGCCCGCCCGCAATTCTGCGTCGTCATCAAAGCACTGCGTCGCAAGCCAGTTCTTCATCCTTGGGAACAGATGGTAGTCGCTTGGCGCAAGGTCAGGACTGTATGGGGGATGCGGGAAAATCTCCCACTTGAAGTCATTGAGAGTTCCCTGAGTGCGGTTTGCCGTGTGAGGCCGAGCATTGTCATGCAAAAGCACAATTTTTGAACTCAGTTTTCCTCTCCGCTTGTTTTGGATTGCTCTACGCAAGTTTGTCAATGTTTGGCAATACCTCTCAGCGTTTATTGTTGCTCCACGTTCCAAAAATTCAATAAGGATTACACCTTTCCTGTCACAAAAAACGGTTGCCATAATCTTCCTTGCCGACAATGTTTGCAAACATTTCCTTGGTTTTTTCGGGGACTTTGTGTGCCCCCACTCCATAGACTGCAGTTTTGTCTCACAGTTGACGTGTTTGAACCAAGTCTCATCTCCAGTAACAATTCGGTCAAGGAATGAATCGCCATCTTTGTTATAAGCATCCAACAATGCCAATGATGCAGCCATACGCTGATTTTTGTGCTGATCTGTCAGAAGTTTAGGGACCCATCTGGCACAAAATTTGTGGTAACCTAGCTTGTCAGTAACAATTTCGTATAACAAAGTGCGAGAAATTTGTGGAAAACATAATGAAAGTTCCGTTATTGTGAATCGGCGATTTTCACGGATTTTTGCATTCACGTTTTCAACCAATTCATCAGTCACGATGCTTGGTCGGCCACTCTTCCCTTCGTCGTGAACATTTGTTCGGCCATCTTTAAATCTGATGCACCATTGGCGAACTCCACCCTCAGTGATTGCTTTGTTCCCATACACTTCACACAGTTGCCGATAAATTTCGATTGGTTTGTGGCCTTTCGCACACAAAAACCTTATTACCGATCGCACTTCACAGTTCGCGGAATTTTGGATTGCGGCGCACATTTTAAAAGCTCACTGTGACGGAACAAACAGTAATATCGACCTCTCACCTACACGGCTAGATGCCGACTGACCAGCTCTCGCTACAAGCGCAAAACTGCTGCGCTTCCCCCACTCTGCGCTGCTTCAGACATAAACGTAACCTACTTTCTGAACAACCCTCGTATTTTGATACTTGCAACGGTCAGATTAGAAATCAATAAATTGCTGCATGATTTTTATAAGTTGTCGTACACAAATTGAAATACTTCATCACAATTTTATATTGACTGGAAATTCTTATATGGAAGTAGACAGCATAACATGCACAGTATTATTGAATGAGTTAAAATAAATATACCATTCTATATGATGAATGATTAGATGAATATCTATCATAATATGGCTCGATCACAAAGACACAACAAATAATGATCGGGGTACTTAGTAAAATATAGATATGGTTGATATGCATTGATAAATATTGCAGGTGTCAATAAAGAATAGAAATATTGACAACTACGATAACCCAGGTGTATTAAAAATTGAAGGCTTCAAAAAAATAAAAAAGGGATAATACAGTTTAAAATTTAAATATAATTACTCGAACAAAGAATACAAAAGTATACAAGTGGGCGGAAAAGAATCATTTTAAAATTCCTGATAAATGAAAAATATTATTCCAGAAACCAATTGAATCACTTATTTCAGAAACCACTTAAGTCCACTTTTTCAATTTTTGAGATAATTAATTAAAACTGTTTAACAGCTCTAAAACGATTTCATCAAATTCTTAGAAATTACTAATAATACTCGACTACTCATTATTTCAAATATCAGTGTTCATTCATTTTTTAAATAATATATTGGGGGGTGGAAAAAAAATATTTTCTTATTTGCACATAAGGAGTTTCTGCAATAAAAACCATGTGTTTTAATATTTTCATTTTTAATTAATCAAATAATTTGTGTTAAGGTGTAGTTTAAAAAAAAAAAACATGCATTTATGAAACAACTCGGTATATTTTTAATCCAAAAAAACATATTTTAAATAAAATGTAGAAATGCTTGTTTTGTGTTTATTTTGGCGTTTAGGGGGTTTTTGAAATAAATGATTCAATTCCAATATCTGCCAAAAACAAAGATGATCTTATAATAACTATGTAAATGTAAAACAATACCACAAAGAATTCAATAACTGGTATATAAATATTCCGTCCAGTTTAATAATAGGATATACTATAAAGTTTCAGATTCTGATGCAAATTTAAGTGAATAAAATATAATAATATTGTTCTTCTTAATAATTATTTATATAGAAAGTTAACTATTTTTAATTTTTTGTTATGTTTAATGATATGACAATATGACATATTATTTTAATACATTTAAGTAAATAACATTATGGTATAAATGATACGAAGTTTAAAATTTTATTTTCAAGTATTTTTAAAATGAAAATTGGTTTTACTAAAAATTATAAAATACACACACTAAACCACTTTTTGCATGACGACTACGATATATCAAATAAATAAACATAAATATAATCAAAAATTACAATACATATACCTACATAGTTACATAAATGCAAAAAAATGAATTTTTATTTTACCTTCATAGTTTTTGTACAAGATGTAACAGCAGTTTCATCATGAAAAGTTGCATCATAATCAGTTGATATCAGCTGGAACGTTATAGCTTCTTGAAGACAATGCAATATACGCCGCAATGTATTTTCTGATGACGTCTCACACCAAAATTTGGCAATTTTTGCGTGTTCAGTAACAGGAAGTACACATGTGGCTGCAACTAGTCTAGGAATAACACGTTCCACAAATGTTAGATCATCCAACCATGGCATTTCATAAATAATTTTAAGTGAATGAAGCACATCCTCTAAATATTTATCACTGATTGGAAATGATTTAGATTTAAAAAAATGTAACTCTACATTGATTTTTGCTAAAAAAAAAAAAAAAACATATTTATAGATGAACATATATATTAACATTTACTAATTAAATACTAACCACATAAGGAACAAATGGCTATGCATAGCACATCTTTATAAAATCCATCATAGTTAGTGGAACTCATTTGTTTGTATGCACGTGCTAACCCTGCAATATCTAATTGTTTTTCACAGTTTACATCCTCGGTTTCATTTTCTTCATCCAAAGAGTTATCATTTAATTCCTTTTCAATTTCCATTTCACGTATCTTATAGCAAATGTTAAATAATAAATAATATGAAAATATTTATCACCAACAAGTACTTACATTTTCTTTGGTAATATTTGAGGAGGCAGTCTTAACATGATTATGATGTTTAAGCAAATCCTTTTTGCATTCTTGTGGTCGTTTTATAAAACTGTTACCCAATGCTTCTGGCGTAGAAAATACTTGGTATAAGGCACAAAGCAACTCATTATTATCTCTATATGGATCAGGACCTTTACGTCGGCTTATCAGTTCAATAACATTAGCTTCATTTAGATACTTAATACCTGGAAACATTGAAAAACATTGGTTTGTTATATTTGAAATACACATTGTTGTTGAAAATACATAATACATCAAATAATGAAATATCATACAGGCATAATGTAACAGTACTAATGAAAATAATAGGTAGGAGAGATTATCTTCATAAAAGTTGAAATAAAGACAAAGCACATACAAAAAAACACATATTTGCTATTGCCAAAATTTGTAAAATAACACGCTAAATAACTAACACGCATGTGTTGGGATTGGTGCCAAGTGGTGAAAAGACCTTCAAATTTATAAACAAATCACTTTTTATAATGTATGTATGAAACAATTATTATGCATTGACTAATAATTTAATAAGTACAATAATGGTTGAATACTTTTTTTTTAAATCAATTATGTAAGTAAATTTAATGATAGATAGATGCGAGTAAAACTGCAATATGCGGATTTATAATATTATAATAATAATCTGACATGTTGCCAGTCTATGCTATTAAAAGACTGTCTGTTGACCTTTTGTTTATTATTTATGATTTTCTTTTTTAAATATTTAAACAAAGAACACGAATTAAAAATTTAAAACATTGACCTGATTAAAATACAAATCAAAATCAAGTTCAAAATAATTGTCAAGCTGAAATTCTACAAAATATTCATATTTAGTTTCTAACAAATATAATTTATTATGAAGATAACATAAAATTACCAGTTTGAAAAGAGGCAATATGTTTCAAAGGTTTCTTCATAGTGTCCATGAGGGCCAAGTTTACATCTTCTAGATCATGCATTATACATTCTGGTATACTCAATGATGCAACATCTAAACGATCCAAAATATCCTTGAATATTGAATGATTAGTAGAACCATTTTGCTCACAAGGTTTAACATGATCATCTGTATTTTTCAATACATTTTCTACAACATCTTGAGCAGATATATCTTCTTGTTTTTGTGACATGGATTCTACTGGTACAGGTTGACTTTTGTTATCTTTGGCCATATGCTCTGCGCTAATTATTTTAAATGATGACGAGTTGCTGTCACCGTTTGTTTGGGAACTAGTACTAGTGGTTTCAGTTATCTGAGCATCCGATAATGATTTAGATAAGTCAGTCGTGTGTACAGGATTTACTTGGAATACATTACACGGATTTGTTTGCACAGTTGCATTATGGGAAAAACGCAAGGTTTCTTGAGTGTTGCTACTACAAGCTAATGATGTAGTAGCTTCGTGTAAAGAATTCCCAGATACTGATGGATTATCAGTGGTTCTTGCTACTTTCATAGGATGTTGATCACATAATCTGGCATCAAGACGAAATAATTGAATGGCAATAGCAGCAGCATCGTTGGCCGTTACCACATTAGTACACTAAAAAAACAAAAATAAAATATATGTTTTAATTAGCTAAATACTTAAATATAAATTAAGATTGAAATGTAATAAAGATTACATACATTTTAGTTCACTTTTAATTGTAAATATATTCATAATATTTTTGGTGACAAGACTAATATAAAATTATTTGTGAATACTATAAACAAAAACTTTTTAATTGTTACTTTTGTTAGTAAACATCATCTAAATATCAAAATAATGTGTAGCCTAGTCTTATTATACAATCTCTTTTGTGCCCTTGTGCCAACTATGAATCACTCATTTATACTTTTATTTTTCAACAAAAATTAAATCTAAGACATATAAACTAACTATTTGAATAAGCATTATCTGTTTTTGGTAAATATCAAATGTATTTATATATTCAAAAATATTTCTATTAGTAAAAACATATTTAATTTATAAATATATTTTTTGAGATATTGTTAAGAAGTTATTATTCCTAATCTGAATAAAATACTTAGGTACGTACACAAAATCTTAAACCTACATTCTCTACATGCATGTTAGACTAGGTACATAGAATTTAAAAAATTAAAAAAAATTACCCAATAGTTACTTAATGATAATTCAGATTTCAGGTAGCTGATTTATGAAGAACTAATTCAAGTACTCATAAGGTTAGTTGAATGGACGTTTCACAAATTAATTGACCGACTGTGATGTGTATAAGCCTAACAATGAGAAAATATTGAATAAAAAAAAGACATTTTAGTTTTTTTTTTTTATAAAATTATTGATAGGAAGTTATTATTCTTTTTTACAGCATATAGGTAGGTAATATTATTAATATATAGCTAACTACCTATATGTTGGTAATTAATAATTAATTTATATATGTTCATTAATAAGATTAGAAAAATATAATTATATAATATTATAAGAATATATTATAAATAAATTGGTAATATTAAATTACAAAAAAATAAAAACTTGGAATTTATTATAATGATATAAAATTAATGGGTGATTAAATGAAACTAATCAAACAATTAAATAGGTACTAGGTATAAATAAAAATATTATATAGATATCTACATTGAAATTCCAAAAAGGTTATAATTACTTTTTTGTTTTCATTTGTGATTAACTTGAATAATGATTTATATGGTTAATAAATAAAATTAAATGTACCATTAAAATTAATAATAATATAATTATTATAAAATCATTAAAATCCATCATACTAACGAATGGTATTTACTTCAAAAGGCAGTTATACATCTATAGTAAGGAGAATATAAGTGGCTGCTGATGTGAAGGTTCCTGGTGGTTTATTTTCATCAGGGTAACATAAAATAGTTATACATGTCAAAATCGTAATAACGTTCCACAACCCCCAAAAATAAAAATACAATAGGCAAAAGGTTCCATTTGTACCCAGAACGAACCTAAAGAGGAAATAATAAGGACGTATACAAACGTGTAGCCAGCCAGACGTTGTACACAGACTGTACAACTCGCACCTTAAGCGTATCTAAATTTGAGAACTACTGCTAATCAAAAAAAAAAAAAAATAGTTGCTAACACATTTGGTAACGGCCAGTTTTCGGTCTCTCGACTATAGTTACAATTCAAGTCTATAGAGTAAGATTAGGTTATATTGTCCACAACAAAATCAAAGACCTGTCCACCTTATTCCAACTTTAATTCAGGGTTATAACATATAGTACAGTATAGTATAAAATACATATCATGCGTACATATAAAACTTTATAATATATAATATATAAGTTTTATACATTTTCTATGTTATTATATGATACCTAATAGTATTTAATATAATTTAATTAGTTTTTCCAAATATTTTTTTTTTTACTTGGTACATATACATTATTTTTTATTTAATAGAAAGAAAAATACAATTACATGAATTAATATTTATATTTTATACTAATTGTATTTTTATTTGAAAAAAAAATCATTATAATATTATCCTTTCTTTAAACATTTAATAGACCATCAGTATGAAGCTAAAATCTATTTTTTCTAATCTTATATCTGATCTAGTGCTTATATCTCAATTTAATTTCTCTATACCTACATATATTCATACTTCTGTACTTTTATGTAGGTACATATCTAATTTTTTTTATAATCTTAATTATTAGATATTCTTTGGAGTCATGTATGCATATTTGGGTAAAGGAGTTTCTGACAAAAAAATCATAATTCATTATAGATAATTAGAACGTTATGGTAGGTATGAAGTTCAAGGAGAGAATCACAGTATACCTACCTAAATAAGTTGCTTCAAACAATTTCAATCTCAGTAGACTAAAAATGAATAATTCAAGTAGATACACATCAACAATTAATAAAAATATTCTATATTCTACGCATGTTAAGATGATGACCCGATGAGCACAATTTATAGTCTGTGTCATATCTTCTAGCTCCTGATATCGAAAAATCTAGACACAACTATATAGCGCTGCCCCAAATAATATGTACGTACATGTATATCAGAGTTTGTCGTATTTGAGTACAGTTTGAAGTATATGTTGGTGTACTGTATATAAACATGGATCGGCCAACTACGGTATGCAGAGTGGTAGGAGTAGTTAGGCTGCATAACTAGTTGTCATCTTTACATGCGCCGAGTATAGAAGCTAGTATAATGGTTTAAGTAACAGTGATAGTATATCTATGATGTGAATTGAATTGAATTGTATCAGCGAAGATATAATTGTGATGCGTACATGGTAGTTAGGTAAGTATAATTTTATAATATATAACATGACAACAAGTAGACAATAAAGGGAGTGTACCTACTGACTACACCACACTAAACGTACCCGTTTGCTGGAGGCGCAGTAATCATTAATGCATTCATTGTTGCCACAACCTTCCGTAATCAAATAGAAATAACGTTCGATCAGTTTCTTGGCCAAGTCTCTTTTCATGTTGACATTGAATTCGGGGTGTTCTTACTATATATTATAATATATGTACACGATACCTGCACAAATATAGGTAAGTCAAAATACAGACGGTCGAACGAATCAAATTTCAACGCAATACCTTGACCGTTCAATACAATATCAATGGTTGAATGATAAAAGAAACCAGGAGATATTTTTCATGAGAACAATGGTGTTTATTTCTCATACTTAGACCCTAGTATTAGAGATTAAGGTTATGGAGTATAGTAGGTATAGTCCGTATTACCCACAAAATTCAATTTTCTACTTGAAAAATGATTTTATTTTGATCGTAAGGTGTAAAAATACATAGTTATGCACAATGTTGTATGGGCCTTTTTGTCTTTCAACCGTCGATAAGTAGGTATCTATGTAAACAAAAAAAGAAATGTATGTTTTCTTACAAACTCCTCCACGACTTTCGGGTGGAATGCACAGGCGACGTATCTGAAAATTCCGTGGCGACTCGTATATCCACTATGTAAGTATGAACTTATACAAAACGCCTACTGCAGTAGTTGTACCAGAAAATTGTCAAATTTCCGGGGCATCGTTTCTTCGGGCACGGTTGCGAGGCGATCGATGTCCGTACAAAACAATACTTCCCGACAATAATAATAATAATAATATTATGATTACGAAATCTGCAAACGACCGGAGAATATTATCGTACCGTACGAAATACAAATCAATATAGCCCCGAACGTATGCGCGTGTAATCACTTTTTTTTTCTCACTACTTTTGCGTACAAAACAAAGAACTAGGAAGTGCGTATCAGATGTTACGGAAAAAGAAACCACGAACTGGGTAACAGGGCGACTGGCGCGCGGACGGCGGCGGAGGCGGAGAGAATGATACGGCAGTTCGGGAGATGGAGCGCTTGCGCGTATAAGGCACAATTATTTATGATATAATATTATAGGGTAAATAGTTCGGTGTAGCGGCATCCGCGGAGTGGGCACATCGTCCGAATCATGGAGGAAAAACTCGTTCGGTTTTTGCGCAAATGCGGTTATTGGTATCAAGTCGGGGTATACCGCCTACAACAACTGCCATACCGGTATATTGGCTTGTCGCAAAAGTGCAAAACGGAGTTGGTATTCTCGACTATGGAGTCAGCTGCCGCCACAGGACGGTGTATAATATTATATTATAGTGACGTCACAATACAAATTTAAATCTTCATATTTTGAGGACCACCCTTTTAGTGGCCCAGTCCATAGTATAATAATAATACACATATACGTATAATATAACAATAAGGAAAGAGACAACTATTATATTTATAGACGAAGTGTTTAATATGGATTTGTAAGTTTGTTAGATATATATATATACCTACGCTGGACAAATCGATGAAAAATGAAGGTAATTTCTTACTGAATACAATAATTAGGTATTGTTATATATTATTATTATTGTATAATATAATATATCTACCTACTCACAGTAAATTTTAGTTTGTATATTTTGAAAAACAAACGAAAGCTAGTATGAACTAAATTGTACCGTTTTGGGCGGTGCTGCGGTGGCCCTTGATACCGAAAAATAAATTAGCAGCTGATCGCTCTCTGCAGTCTGCCGTCAGGACCGTGGCAAGACCTAATAGCGCACCCTGGCAATGAACAGAATTTGCGCCCCCTCCTCAATCACCGTCATTCCTATGAAATATTTGTGGTAGAGTAATAAGAAAAACAAGGGCTTTTCACAAATTTGTCGATTAAACTGTTCAAATAATTGCCAACTCAAAATGTTTTTTCTAAGTGAGATAGTACCCCCTTCCCGCCCCCTCTTGCTGACCTTATAATCACCCAATTTGTTTTTTTATTACCTTAAAAAAATATCATTGAAAAAACCATCTTTAACATAAATATCGCCTTTTTTATTAAATATTAAAATCGTTACATATAGAAATAATAAATTAAAATTGCACTTTTCTTGCCTTAATTGCAGCGAAATCGTTTATGATATCATCAAATGATAATTGGTTGGCCAAACTTTTTTCTATAGATAAAATTGCCATACTTGTCAGACGATTTAGACTCATAGTAGATCTTAAATAATTTTTGATAATCTTTAGCTTACTAAAGGTTCTTTCACATGTAACTGTAGTAACTGGAATGGTTAAAAATATTCATAATGCCACTTGTATATTAGGATAAAAATCTTGAAGCGTATAGTAGTGTATAAACTTTAATAAATCTAATTGAGTGGCTGACTGAAAAGAACACATTAATGTAGATGCTTGAAATTTAAATTTTTTAATTTCTAAAAATAATAACCTTTGTGACTATGTAAAATGAAAAATCATGGAAATAAGCTATAAGCACAGGTACTTTAAATAGTTTAGCCGTATTTGAAAACAAATTTAAATTCATAAATGTTTATTTAAGATTTTACGTGAAAAATAGTTCGAATTCATTTATTATATTGTAATTCGTTATATGATACTTCCATTTTTTTCATATTAATTATTTAATTTAAACTTTTGTTCCTACGAAACATAGAATAGAAATAAATGAAGTCAAATTAATTTTCAAAATTTAATTTGGACTAACTATTAAAAATATGCAACACTTTTACTATTATGTTTATTAGTGAAAATGTCTCCGTTCCTAAAAAAACGTCTGCTATTGGCAGGTGTCCGTTAGGGGAGGTTTTACTGTATATAATTAAAAATATGATGAACCTTGGAATTTTTGTATAATGTTTGAAAATTGTCCAATACATCAAACACAAATAAATCGGCCAGAATTAATTTAGTATACGATATGATATTTACCTGCACGTAAAAACTAGCCAACCCTCAATAGGTACTATACGAGAAGTACGTAAGTACATATAAATTAATACATTCAATCTAATAATTAGCTTGAAAAAACTAGAAGGTATTGTTACTAGAACTATATTATATAGTTGAATATACTTTCCGAGTTTGTGCACAATTATAAATCTAATCTAATAATTTGGTTGATATAACTATACCTATTTTCCTGAAATAATATTTACCGATAAAACTTTTTATCCATATTGTATAGTTAAATAAACACGACTGCATCAACTATATATACATTTAGTACGTCTAACCATGTTATAAAATAGTCTGTGTAGCTACCATGGTTTATGGTTGAATTAACCATTTAAATGTTTATTATACTATATTTTTTTTGCCGTGATAATATATGTCTACAAATACAGTTTAAAATTATTTAATTGAAAACTGGAAGTATGGAAGTATTTAAGTGGTTATGTAGGTATGTAGGTAGGTATTGATAAATAAAAAATGCAATTTTAAAACAATTTGAATATACTTTTATACTTAAATACATTTAAATGGTTCGGAGCGTTAAATATTTTGTAGCTGCCTATATTAATATTTTTCTACTGTATTATCTCACCTTTACTTATAAATAAATAAAATAATAACGGAAATTCGCCACTAGTTACAAATTATTTTAATAGGTATATTGAAATTAAAAAAATAGTATAGACGTGTTTTCTTTTTGTATATAAATAGTTTAGTTTTTCACATCGCAGGATAAGTCATTTTTTACTTAGATATTCTATAATTCCTCATACCCGAAAAAATCAATTAAATCGCGAAGTTTTTGGTTGGCACTAAAAACAACAAAATAGTTGTTGAAATATGTGTACATAGTTAAAAGTTCATTATTTTATGTTAATTTGTATTTATAATAATTTATAGTATACCTAATATATAGATACTAGATACTTACAATCTTTAACAAAAAGTAATGAACGGATAATAATTTATAAACGAGTAAAGAATTTTCTAGTATTATTTAATAAATTATATTAATATATAAATCCATAGAATTTCTGAAATATATTCAACGTTTAAATTGTCAACGATTGTTTATGATATTGATAGATATCCAAAAGCATAATACTATGTTCTGTGCCATAAAATAACTGCAGCATAGACATTGTAATTTTATATTTTATTAGATAGTTATCTACATTTTGTATGCTACGTAGGTATAACCATTGACTATATATAATCAATGGTATAACTCAGAATTAAGGACCCCCTCCGAAATTTGTTCAACATTTGATAAATTTTTTATGTAGGCTAGTGGCTTTTAGCATCAATATAAATATTTTTAATCATAACCGATCAGTTAATGAACCACAACATTTTTAAAAAAACAAATAGGTACGTATGTAAGTAGATACAGGTAGAGACAATGATTTAAATGTAACGGTAAGACTTGTCAAAACTAGGGCCGTCCCGAAAAAAGATATTTTTTTGAGGGGTGGGAGGAGGTGAAAATGTGAAAAAAAATAATATAATACTTTTCTTCAAAACATAAAATAAGCAGGAAAAAAAAGGCCATCTACTTTTTTTACTATTTGTTGTCTGAACTTAATTTTGCCGACTGCTTTCCGAAACCTCCCCCTTGGGACGGGCCTAGTCAAAACAATCATATATAAGTAGATATGCTCATAAAATACTATGGTATGCGGAAAAACTTGATACAACTATAAAAAGCATTGTCAAAGATAATAAAATGAACATTTTTTTTTAAATCATTAACTTTTGAACTTGTTAAAAATAAGTACCTAATCATAATTTTATTTAAAAAAGGCATATACCTATACCTAACTATAGTTAAATATAATTTTTAAGGCAGTTCTGTGATAAGTTTTATGCAGACAAAAAAAGCTATTTTTGTCCATCGTTGATTGAGTTGTCCATAAATATTTTGAATACTGCAGCTGGGTAAACTCCCTATTTTTGATCGACTTTTTACTTTTTTAATATTTAGTTCTATAAATTTAATATAAAACTATATAGTTTATATAGTTTTATTAAATTAAAAATCTTAAAATATTAGATATAAAAATTAAAAAAAAAAAATCGATTAAGTATAAGTAGGTATTTAAGTTAATTTGTTTATAAATTCAAATCTATTATCAAAATCCATAAATCCGATAAATTGGTTTATGATAGACAAAACAAATTCAATGTACCTACTTACTAAAATTATAAAATACATTTTGGATCCCCCTCGAAAAAAAATTCTAAATACAGCCTTGGGTATAACAAACCCATAATATACCTAGTCTGTTAATGTCCAGTCAAATTTGACAAAAAAAAAAAAAAAGTGAAAAATTGGAATTAATTCATCAAAAGTCGAATTTTGGAACACATATATAGCTTATAATTACAAATTAATATAGGTACTAAAATTCTCAACGCCTATCCCTTTTCTGTAACCCCTATCCCTCAAAAATGAGGAAAAACCCTATTTTGGATTTTATTTATAACTTGGTAATTTATCAAATGATGTCTATAATGTACTAACCACAAAATGAATAGTTGTAAGAATTTATCAAAATAATAAGGTTAGTTTATAATATACTAAGTTCTTCACAGGATTGTCTTAAATGCAATATTTAAAAAAAAATCTATTTTTGTTAAATAATTTTAATTTATTTTTTTGTTTTTAATTTTTTTAACACACCAAAATGAACTTTAAACGTTTTAAAACTCAAATAATTTTATATATGATTACGTCAATTTTAATTATTGAGTTCTAAAAATTTTGATACCAACTGCATCGGCAGCAACATTATAATAATTGTACAATTTATGGACTACCTATATTATAAAAAATATATAAATAAAATATTGAATATCTCAAATCGTTGGATTTCCGTAGTACTTTTTTATTAATTTTCTTGTGACGTGTAAAATCTATTGCACTCTGGTAAAAACTGGGCGAAGCAAGGTTTTAGTTCTTATAAAGATCTGAAAACAGCAACTTCGATAAATAGTCTTATTTTGTCCAAAACACTTTAGAATTATCTTCTAAAAAGTTAAAGTCATTTTCCACCGTAGCATAGGTAGAATATTTTTAAAAATAATTAATTAATAACATTATTTTCTAAAAACTTTGGTAATTTGGATCCCGATAAAGTACATAATATGTATTATGTATATTATATCGAGGTTCATGAATTGTACTCAAAATATGTTCCACTCAAATGGAGTTAAAAGGTGTGTCATTTAAAAACAGTTACACTTAAAAGATGTGACATACAGGATGTTGCATTCAAGCTAGTATTATTATAAAATATGAACCGAAATTCAATGTTTCACAGTTTGATTACAAACTTTGTTCACCAACAGCCATTATTAGCAACCGAAAATATATCGTGAATACGATAACGTTTCAATCACTTTCGTACGCGAAAATCACATGTTTTAGTTTTTGACGCTACACAACATAATTTCTATAAAAAGACTCTCAGCATTTTGAAGCCGTATATTATCCGATTTAGGTTCTGAAAAGAGTTATAGCGTTGTCATTACTTCATCAATGTTTTATCGAATTAATTTATAAAAATATATTTTATAATTTTATAAAAATTTTTAGAGCATTTTAAAAATTAAAAGTGCTAAAAAATTGAATAGAAATTAATTTTTTAAAATTGATATGACAATACATTAAGGAGGTCATGTAAATTCTAGAACATTTTTCAGAACCTAAATCGGATAATATGCTGCTTCAAAATTTGAGAAATGCTGAGACTTTTTTTTACACATATTTCAACCATTCAACCCAGTCGCGAGGCCTCTTAGGGGGATTGGAAGCGGTCTTTTATTAAGGGGTTGTGTATAGGCAATTATTTGAATTATTCACGTTACGCAATGTGTTTGTGTGAGTAGTTTTTGGACTTAAGTGTATGTAAATACGTTCGGCATAATAAAGGTCCCCACATATACTGTGGATACACATGGAAGCAATTCGTTGGACGGGTTATAGGGGTTACTGATTAGTGGTTTAAAACAAATACGATATCAATTTGAAATAATTTCTTTCGAAAATCAGCGAGAAGCATCGGTACAATATATATTATATAGATATACCAATTACATATTTAATATTATCTAGTGTCGTAAAAAAATTTCGAAAAAACAATATAACAATAGTTAAATATATACTTTGTCAAAATTGCACGTCTTTAATCCATTCTCACCAGTCAAATAATTTAGGCTGTTGAATATTTTTAAATCACTAAAAAAAATATTGTGACTACTGGTTTTTTAAATACCTATATAAGATGAAATTACGTATATTTAACCTTGTATTCAATTTTCAGTTATTAGAACACAAAATTACCTTTTTCTGCAGGACTCTAAAAGAAGAACTTAAGAGTATTGGAAGCGGTCATTTATTAAGGGGTTGTGCAGCCCCTAAAATTCAGTGTAGCACGAAATTAGTAAGTGTGTTGATCAAATTGGCTAATTCTATATTTCTACATATTATAATATTGAGAAAAACAAAAAAGGTCATTCAAAAAAAAAAAAAAATAGATTATGTGTAGTACGAAAATTATAATATTTTAGGGGCTGCGCGGTTGTGTATAGGCAATTATTTGATATATTCGCGTTACGCGGTGTGTTTGTGTCAGTAGTATTTGGTCTTTATGTGTTTAAATACGTTCATTCGCACGTACAGACACATGTCAACTAAATACGGCTACCGTACACTAGATCCCATTTCCAATATACCGATTGTCCTAGTAATGCGATACGGATTCTGAAAACTGATATAATATCGTCGTGAAATCTACTTTAGAACGACTTTTACACTTTTTAAATTCTTCTTCCTTGATTTGCACAAAAATTTAAAATGTCCAAATGTATTAACTTAATTTTTGGCGGATTTATGGAGAAAATATCAAAAATGTGGGAAAATCGATCTAAAGTAGATATTACGAAAAATTCAGATCAATTTTTATAATCCTTATCGCATTACTAAATCCATCAGTATGTTGGAAATAGAAATGGTCTAAATTGCTTTGTTATGTGTGTGATAGAAAGAGACATACAATCTTAATCCGTGATTTTTATTAAATACATTTGATAAAACTATTTGAATATTTGATAAAAAAAAAAAAGTAAAAACTATAAGATTTAATTGCAAAGGAAATCTGAATTATATTGATTAATTAATTTGTTTATAATTTGAGTGTTCCGGAGTATCTTACGGTGAAATTGTTAAGGGGGATGCTTTTTAACCACCACCGTTAGAGGTAAAAGGACTGAGTTCCCTTGCGTCCCCCCCTTTGACTCATGCATATAATAAAATAATAATTACGATAATTAGATAGGTACCGAATTAACCAAATATTATCATCAACACTTTTTCGTTGAATTGCTTCCCCAAAAAAACGTATTTACGTTAATAATTATAAAAAAAACAAATTTATTTTTTGGGAGACTATGCATAATTTTTTTTGAGGGAGGGGGCTAAGCCCCCAAAGCTCCTGTCTAGTTGCGCTTACAACCATACCGTTTAGCGTATGTTGTGCAAAAACTCTATAAATATAATATAAAATAAAATAAATTATAACGGGTAAAAAAACGTTGAAAAATCTAGCGTGTATATTCTGCAATATTCGTACAAAGAAAATTGTCATAAATCCTCTCAAGATTTTAGTCTGTTCTAAAAGTCCTCGCGCCGCATCGGGACTGTTGAAAAGTGACAGTTCTTACACCACTAACGAACGGTCTTGGCCTATCACAGTTTTGTAATCTCAAAACAGTCAAAACCAAGAGTCTAGGAATGTACGTTTATGGGCAACGAAAGATCTGGACTGCGACGGTCCAAAACTGTTTGAAAAAACCGCTCGTGTGTGGGCCGCTATTGTAGCTACAAAGGTTAGGGAAATTCCGGTTGCTGTGGAAAATGATGTCTCCAATACGTGAAGTTATTCGAGGGCGTAAGTCGATAAAGGAGATAATCTGGGAATTGATCGATCGGACTTTCTGTTCACGGAATACCTACTGTAATATATGTATAGGTACATACATGTATGTATAAATAATATGCATTTTAAATGCAAAAAATGCAAATTTTAAATTACAAATTAAACAAATAACACATTTTAATAGTTGTTAAGTATATAAATATTTCATTTGAAGAAAAATGGTACCTAATACTCTGATAAGTACAGGATTGTATAACATAGTATATTATAGTATAGTCGCCGCAACAGTCGGAATACTCGGATATATCACAGCGCTGTTGCCGAATTTAATGGATTTTCAATAATATTTATTTATTATTTATAATATTTATATAAATAATATTTATTAATATATTTTTGAGCACAAACGCCGTTTTCGTATTTAGACGTAGATCCGGTTTTTAGGGGTAGATACGCACCTTCCCTCGGACGTAACACCTATACAGATGATATTACATGTGATCCAATAAAATTATTTTTAAATTATACATAATAACTCCTGGTGGGGCAATTTACAATTAATCTTAAAACAAAAATGTATAAATATGGTAGAGTATATATATATAAGTATAACAGAATATTAAACATGAATAATTATAATATTTTATATAATAAAAAAGACTGGTCCTTTTTTGGCTTGAATTAAACAACGCGAGTAAATGTTTCGTTTTGATCATGTTTGGTGGTTGGCGTAAAGACATTATAGGTGAAATGAAAAAGAGAAGAGAACGAGTGGAACGTCAAGGAAACTTAAAATTTACCTCGGATAACAATTGGGGAGAATTTATCTACCCAGACAATAGCTTACTCAATAATTCAAGGTTAAAACGTTTTCTCCTATGTAGATACTAAAGTGTCTAGATGCTGAAGTACAGGAGAATATATTCATGGGGAATGTAGTGTATTTTTAAAACGTAGGCAGTAAACTTAAACAATTCACACCGAACACGCTCCGCCTGACAAGAGACGGTAGTGGTATTGGGTCCCAAACCACAGTTCCATATTCTAAAATAGGGCTAAAAATAGAGAACAATAAAGGGATTTTAAATTATATTTATACATATAGGTATAATATTATATAATAATATCAATATTCTTCTAGGTGCCGATATTATCATCGACGACAATAAGTTGAAATACCTCTCGTTTAATAATTGTATAAATAACCGTACTTATTAAACCTAATCTATACAGAGTATATATTATATAGGTAATATTATATAATGTAGGTTACTAGAGTTTTGAAGAAATTGAATGAACCACTTCTTTCATACAGCATTTTGAAATATCATGTTAATTTATTGAAAAACTATCGACTATAATGATTAAAAATCGAAACAATATTTCATGCAAAATTTTATAAACTGTATATTTATTATTGGTTTATAATAATTATAATAACTCATATCAACGACCTACCTATAATAATTGTTAAATATCACCTATACATTCACGCTATAGTGATTAAATATAATATTATAGTTACTTCTATACAAAGAAAAGGAAATTAAGTATAGGTAGGTACTTCTTAAATATACTCGTATTAAAGAAAAACAAATTTGACCACATCTATACCTCGCCAGAATAAAATGCCTAGCTCCTCTGCTCCTTGCTGCACAATGTGAACGAGTTATGGTTCGGACTTCGGACAAACTACTTATATACCCAGATTATAGATATAATATATTAGGTATATCTCATTGTTAGATTTATGATAATGTGTAGTATTTTTCTTATAAACGCCTCTTAAATGAATCATTGCACTTTATAAATATAGTAAAATAAGTGAGTATTTATTGTAATTAATTAAAAAACGAATGTAAAATACAATATTTTAGATGAATATCAATTGAAAAATGTATACCTATATTAATTTCGAGTTAATTGTAGAATTATTTATATAAAAATAAAAACCCAATTTCTATAAATTATTTGTACTATATATATTTCGAGAGAATTGCAAAAATATATTAAAAATACTAAACCAACACTGTATAATAATTATAAACAATTTGATATATATATATATATATATATATAGGTATATATATGGTTGTTATAAAAGTAGCATATTTTAATAATGTTCTATTATAATAATTTATGGGTATATACACGTCTTGTGAATATGTACTTAAAAAATATACCTTATAAAAAGGCTGACTGAAGTGGACTCTATTCAATAGTGTCATTTTCCGCATGTAAAGTACCTATATGTACGCTCGTTATTTTTTTAACTTAATAAAAGTGTATTACGTAGGTAAACTATATATAATACGTAGTATTTCATTATTAAGCTTCAGAAAACATCGTTAATTAAAGGAAATTAGTTTTCTAAACATATAACACATATACAATACCGATACTCAGTTAGTTTGCATTAGCAACGATACTCAAAGCTGTAAATTTAAGCTGTACAAAATTATAAGGATAAATTTATACAATCGATAATGAAGGGAAATAGATAAAAATCGCAATCATTTTCAAGAAATTGTTGTAGCTCTTAAACATTTTTCGAAAAAAAAAAAAAAAATCTACCAATAAAAGATAAGATTATTGAAGATTATCGTAGATATATGGTAAAATCCATTTACAGAAGCTTAGCGGGAAGCAGCAGAACTCCCAAATTTTCATATCTGTAGTGAAGTAGAAATTATAATTAGCAAACTCGGAAATTTCAAATTATAAATCGACAGACCATCATGATGTAAACACTGCAATATACATGATAAAACCGGCTGGAGAGATTTACAGTAGTGGCTCGTGTATGAAATATCACAATCAAAAAATATCAAGGATAAATAACAAAAATATATTAACAATATTATATTGTGTTATTTTCTCTAAAATGTAGATATAATGCCACAGAATTCTGTGATAATACTGTAATATCAAACGTGATATCATTAATTTTATTTATTAAGAACATACCCACTACTTTATTCGTATATTCAAATAAAACATTATTGAATTTACCTTATGACTACAATGTAAAACATTTTTGGTTGAAATTTACATAAAATGTGTGGCAACATACACAATCAACCAACTGGTATTGAAAATTACAATATACCGCCATTGAAATTTACAATTCATGACTTGTAAATTTACCATCTTTGAATAGTTGATATTTACCAAACTATAATATTAGTAAACTTATCTACGTATTTAGTATTAGTATTAAACTCGTATAAATATTATTTACCTGAGAAATGGGGACAAATTTACTTACCTACTTTATAAGCCAAAACGAATTTGCATTAATACTTTATGTAAATTTTCACAGTATTACTAGTTGAAATTTATATAGAAATCTATAGAAATATGGTTTATTTATATGATCATGACAGATTTCCTTATATTTACTGAATTCACATTAATATCCTATGTAAGTTTAAATAATACAATTAGTTGAAATTTAACAACATTTTTACAATGTATATAACTCAGATAAGTGATATACTAATAACATCTGAAAATGGGTAAATAGTAGTAACTGCAGTATATGTGGAACACGGAGGTGTACATAAACAAAATGTGGAAAAAGTTAGCAGAAGGTTGCTAAGGAAGTCATTGGCAAGAGTAGAGGTAGTATGCTAGAGGATAAGCAAACATGGTGGTGGGAAAAGAAGTAGGGAAGATAATATATCAAATGAAAAAATAATAGTTTAAGAAATGGCAGAATACCAGAGAGAGGGAGAATTGGGTAAAGTATAAAAATTTATCTAAAACAGCAAAAAATACAATGAGTAATGTTAAATTAGGAAAATATGATGAGTTGCATGAGAGGTTAGGAACAAAAGAAGGGGAAAAAAGTGTACAGCTTCCTGGCTAAGGAAAGAGAAAAACAATCCAGGCACTTTGGAAATATTTGGTGTATAAAATATAAAGATAGGAGGATGTTAACCAAGGACATGGAAGTGATAAAGAGATAGAAAGAATATTTTGAGGGATTGTTAAATGAAGAATATCCGAGAGAGGAAATTGATCGAGTTGAGCGGAATTTGGGTATGGTGGATTTAATAAGAGAAGAGGAAGTGTGGAGCACATGATAAATAAGAAAGCAGCGGGACCGGATGGAGTACCAGTAGAAGTATGAAAAGTATTGGGAAGTGTAGGTATATGATGGCTGACAAAGTTCTTTAATAAGATACTAGTTGAAGAAGAAATTCCAGAAGTGTGGAGGAAGAGTTGTGTGGTATCAACATTTGAAGGTAAAGGAGTACCTATAATAATATAAAATGTACCTATAAGAATGTGGAAATTACAGTTGGCTAAAACTTATGAGCCACAGTATGAAGATTTGGGAAAAGACAATTGACAAAAGGGTAAGAAGTGAAACAATAAATTGTTACTCGAAATCAGTTTGGTTTTATGTCTGGGAAATCAACAATGGAGCCAATATTTTGTGTAAGACCCAAATTGTAGAAAAGGGCATAGAATGGAAAAGGAAATTGTGTATAGTATTTATTGATTTAGAGATGGCTTATGATAGAATTACTAGGGAGATCTTTAAGTAGATATTAATAAAGAAAAAATTACAAAAGTTGCACGAGAACATTATTGAAGATATGTATGAAGGGACAAGAGTGAGGAGTTTGTGTGAAGAAACTGAGGATCTTAGGGTCGGAGTGAGAGTGCACCAGGGTTTGGCTTTGAGTCCTTACATATTTTACCTGGTAATGGATTGTGGATACAGGGTGAGGTATCATGGTAAATGATAGAGTACTGATAGGAAACAAGAATAGTTTACTCGTATTTTCATTTTTTATTAATTTTGAAAATCAGAAGGTACTCTATTCAATTTTCATTATACCTATAAAGGTAAATATATAATATAAGTTTATTACGCATACGGCATAATAAATGACAACTGGGTAGTCAACTGCACTAAGAAAAATGTATTAGTTTAATATTGATCGATAATTAATGAATTAAAACATTTTTACCTAAAATTGAACACCAATATATTTCATTATGGGGATGTTAAAATCAGTGCTCATTTTAAGTTTTTTTTAGAAGTGCGTATGGATTTGAATTCTCCCCTAATACCATTCCTCTCCCAACCTCTCATCCCTCCCGTATATGTCTCCTCCCCTCTTACTACAAAATAACAAAGGTATATAATGATTAGAATGTTTCAATATGGATAAAATAAAAGTAAATCATATGCCGTTTGATTTTTATTAATTTATTTTTAATGGTCTTGATTTTATTTAATATTTTTTTTTATTGGAGAGCATCGTAAAATATACATTTTTGATGAAAACTAGGTAATAAAATTGATTTTCATAACTATTAGTCGATGAATTAAGATTGAAATACGTTGAAAAACACAAAAACATTGGGACTTAAACATTTATAAAGTTACGAATTTTGAATAAGTCAATTAATTTTTATAAATTTAGTTTAATAAAATTATTTAGTTTTTTCAGTTAATTTAGAATGAGTTGTGAAGGTATAGGCGTATAGAAGAAAATATCCAGAAAAGGTCGGTTGGTCTAATAATCTTTCCTCTATCACACATGTCAATTTAAAAATAAAATTTGTATAAAATAATTTAGAGTAATATAATAAATTAATGTTGTAAATGTCTAAAAAAAAAAAAAAATAGTTAGAAATCTCATTAAATGTCTTTCGATAAACCTTAGTAAGATAGCAGGTAAAATTCATTTTCGTGATTACGATTCACAAATTACAATTGCTTGAAGTTTGTGTTTATGCACCATATTGTGTAGGTAACTATATTCTTAAAACTGTAAGTTCAGACTCTACCGCAAATTTAATTTTGAAATATTACTAGTAGGTACCTATAATGTGTACATTTAGATAGTTTTAGCAAAAAATTATATGATTTTCAGATTTCTATACTATAGGTTCCCTCCCTTAATTCTATCGTCTAGGTTAGTTTAAAGTGTTTAAACACCTTATAAAAAAATTTAAAACTATAATAAACGTAACACATTATTTTTATTTGCCAAAATACATTTATTATTGATAATAAGTGTTATAATAATTGAATAACAAACAGTTTCAGATTATGTACCTATACAAGTTATAAATGAGCATTTCTTAAATAAGAGTTGCGCATTTTCTACTTAGAATTATGCAAAATGTGTCCAAACGCACGTTAAAATAAGCACTGGTTAAAATTAAGATACCAGCTAGTTGTTATTTGGTATAGACACGCTACTATATGAGATACAAAGTCTAATGTAAAAAAAAGAATATTTTTCAGATTTATATCAACTCTAAAAAAATATATTGGATTGCTGTAGAACTGTACTGAATAACACACCTGGCATATAGTGACAAAAAACCAAAAGAATACTTCCAAAAAATAATTCCGAATATGTATTCAAATACGTTATGATAAATGTATTTGGGAAATATTTAATTCTTTTTACTTCACAATAAAGTATTCCAAATATTTTTTTAATACTTTTTTTTATATATATACGGAATTTTAATAGGAAAAAAATATTAGAATAGTTATATTATTATTTAATTGAGCTTAAGTAGTAAACAAAATTATAATTGTAACCTTAAAAGTATTATAAATACGTTAAGAAAAAACAATTATTTATCAAGTATTCGGAACACTACCCAAGTCTGGTTGCCAACTAAAACAGCAGGAACAGGATTCTAACTCTTGGAAGAAAATTAAATTATCGTTGTATATAAATATATTATTATTTTTAATTTAAAAAATGTCAAAATTATTTTTATTTTTAAGGCCGATATGGCCGAAAACACGATGCGAATATGTACCAATGAACAATATTTATGATTTTAATACTCTATGACAGCTTTGTTTCATGTTTGTAGTTTCAGAAATATGCATTGTTAAATTTGATTATTTAGATACGTTCATATCCGTACCATTTTCGTATATATTGTATATAAGTCTTGCTATTGATCAGATTTGTGCCGACATGTGTCAAAATTATCATACAAAATTTAACACAAAAATCGATTTTAATGTAATATAGGCATTGTTCAGTATTCAGTGTACTCTAAATAAGTTTATTTAAACGTCAAATTTGGGTTCAGTTTGTTGAAATGTCTGAAAGAAAAATTATCATATAATACATATTTTATATTATATAAAAATATACAATTCTCTGGAATAACATTATTGCCTTGTAGTGTTATAAAAAGTAAACATTTGCAATATTATTCTTGAAAAAATCGTTACAGATATTAAAACAATAAAAACATAAAAATATGTATTGGTAATTACCTATACCTATACGTACCTACATAAAACATAAATCGTCAATAGATGTTTAGTATGACTTTTAGGCAGGGATTTACTCGCCCTAAATAATATATTCGTAGCTGAAGCTCTCCCCCCCCCAAAAAAAAAAAAATGTTTATAAACTAAT
This sequence comes from Pemphigus obesinymphae, assembly GCA_025469235.1. Lineage (NCBI taxonomy): Eukaryota > Metazoa > Arthropoda > Insecta > Hemiptera > Aphididae > Pemphigus > Pemphigus obesinymphae. Next base: position 22,672 of record JAIPRL010002336.1, on the reverse strand, counting down.
GTATTATATTATTATTATTATAAAAAAAATTGTTTTAATACTATAATTATATAGGTACGTATTATTATTATCATTATTATTTTGAATATGTTTCCCATCACGTATATATTTTAATAATTGTAAATTGTATTTACAATATTGTCAATAATGACCTTCTTTTTAAAGCCCTCCTAATATTGGATAGGATTTCCATCTATGAACGATGACTATAAAATAGTTATGTACTTATAGTAAATTAACGGTTTTACATCCTCTTATTTCCCAAACTCTAATATGCTCAACTCTGCACCTATACATATCAGTGGAGTCGAAGATGGTTTTAGATTTCTACGACAAGCATAGCTACCAAATTATTGAACGGGTTTAGTAATTATGGCCGGCTTGCATCAGATACCAGATACTAACAGTGAAAAAAACCTTGTTGGCTTTCTCATATTTTGTTATCTGGGGGTCGATCCGGAGGTCCTGGGAGGTATACTTACTTAGATGTTCAAAAATGTATAGACTTAAAACTATATATTAAGCGGTAGGTACTTTTTATCATTCATTATCAAACTGAGCAATGTTCAACATTAAAAATTAAAGTCGATTAATAAATTAAAATTTAAAAATCCACTAAATTAATATCCAACAGCATTTCTGTTGAATTTGTGTGTGTTGACGTTTTACCTGTTTATCAGATATAAATAATAAATGTACAATATTCTTAATTTGCTAATAAACAATAAATATCTTTAAAAAATAAAAACAATAGAAATTAAAATTTAACACTACCTATTATATAAATATATATAATATGCAATAGCTATTGTAATTAATAAAAGTATAGTATAGCAGCATACTTATATAATATATTTTTATACTGTAGAAAACAGGTCTAGTATTGTGTGGAAACACTTCGTTTATCAGACAGGATAATCTTGGTGGATGTATTACAATGCATGCATTTGAAAAAATTGCGATGTATTGCATTCGAAAAAAAATTAAACTTCAGTTAAATATAAAAATAAAAATAAAAATTGTAACTAAAAAACTTTACTCTACGCCATAGTAAATAATTCTCATCTTTCATATTTTGTATACATTTTGGCTGCGTGATAACACAACAATAAAAAATGATACTGACACAGTATGTGTTATATGTATTTTTAAAATAGAAATAAATATTTTTAAATTGTCGGATTTTCATTTTTCTTAAAACTTTATAAAAATTGCCTATTCAAAACCCCTTAAAAATCGGGTTTATAGCATAGCGTTCTCTCTTAACTATTGCTGTAAATCGTAATAATAATTATACAGTCGGTATAATTTCGTGTTAAGATTTTATCTATTGTATTGTATACTTAAAGTTCTTTTCTTAGTCGTTTTATTCTGATTAGTGATTACCAATTAAAAATACTTTTAAACAACGAAATACACTGAACTACATACATTTAAAATTTGTATGCTCAATATATATATATATAATTTACACATTTATATAATAATACGATAAATCGTGTATTTTCCAGAATAAGAATGAACTATAGTTATAAATGCACTGCAGGCTGCTATTATTATATTTACGACTTTAGAATTTTAAACAGAATATGGCTGTGAAAAGGATTAATTTCTTAGGAACAAAATTACTGCATGATATGCGCGAAAAAACAAAATAATAACATCATATTTTACCGTATTTCATGACGTTATTAGATTAACGCGGTATATTCTGGTGTATGAAAAAATAGATCCCGGGTCTACAACCATACTTCTGGTAACAATATGGATCAGTAGACGCAAATCGGAGGATATTTTCGATTGAAGCGGAGCGGAGCGACATTCGAGAGCACGGTTATATATTATACTCTATATCATTTCAGAGCGCACCGGTCGCCCGACCAGTTTTCGTCCGGCGCCGCGCATCCGTTCTATACTAAATTCGCGGAGAGAATAGGAGTGTTTCGCGCATACGACTGACGAAAATTCGGGTCGCTCCGTTATCTTTGGGCTATCTATCCATAGTTTGACATAGTATACAGAGCGCATTAAATGACACACATTATGGCTTATCAGTTATCAGTTCTGTACGGCCGATGATCGAACACGCCGTAATCCCTACAAAATAACATCACAGTGTATAACCTACCGATCAGTGCAGCCAGCACGTGATATTTTGGGTGGCGAGTAGCCGATAGATGATGTTGCGGTGAGGTAAAACGAAAATTGGTTTTTGCGCACTCCTAAACTCTCCGCGAATTTAGTATAGTAACCGGTCTGCTCACTAGATGTTTGAGACACAGCGCCCGACGCGGCCGTTTAACAACCTTTATACAGAACGCGTCAAATGCGCCACATTTCAATGTGCCCACCTTACCCTCTGCGACTGTTGTCGAGTACGCTACGCCCTATTTTTTTTGTTTATTTTTCTTATTTATTTAAATAGTAATAACACCCTTATTCTGCAATGGATGAAGCACCAATTTTCCCATCGCCAACTAAGCGAAATAAGAGTCGAAAAGTAAGTAATCTATAATGAAATACTGCGATAATAAATAGTGTGATATATATATAAAAAATATTTAAAATAGTTTTCAAATAATTTTATTCAGTGTTCGGCACTTTCGCTTAAAATGTGAATTTGTTTACGTTCACGTTCAATGCATAAAAAATTAACTCGTTCGCGTTTCCCGTTCAAATGTATTTAAAAAGAACACATTCACACTCACGTTCTTTAAAAAAATCTGGTCGTGTTACGTACCTATTATTTATGAACATGTACCTAACTATTTTTATTTTTGTTAAGTATATTTTTTTATGACGACGATGTAATATTTGATTGTTTTTATCACATAAATTATTACGTAGCTATTTTTTTATGACAATGTATTATCAGATTTTTTTTGTTAAGTACGTCAATTTCGTGTAGTATATTGGTGTAAATATGACAATAAAATAAAATAATAAATCACCGAACTTAAATGGTTTGAATGTTATCGTTATTTGCCGATTTTTGTATTTTTATGTGCGCCGCACGGCAATGCATGCAGGCCGAGGCCGATAGTTTTATTATTTGTATACAGATTATTATAACACGGTGTATACTACCGGTCCCATGTGGCCGATAAAAATACGTAATTTCGTCGCGAGTGGTCGTCGAGAGTCGTTTGACGACGACTGTCAATTCACCCCATAGTGGGGGAAAAATCCGACTACGAACTTCTGCGAGCCGTCATTTGGATGCGCAAAACGGTGCGCTCTGAAGTGGTATAGAGTATAAATAGATTTGGCAACTTCTATTACAATTCCATCATTGGTCAATGTGTGCCGTTAATGATTACCGCCTTTTGGCACTCTCTAGCGGACTAAATATCCAAACAATTTGTTTGGAAATATGTATCATATGCTTGTTTTATCAAATTTTTTATAATCTATAAGTTATTTTTTTGTCTTTGATTGTGTTGTTTATTGCCGAGATCGAAGTCGTGAGTTAATAAATTATTTATTGAATAAAGTTACAAAATCAAGGCACTTACAATACAAATATAATATCTATAACTAACTTGTACGAAATTATTCTAAATATAAAGTACATTCAATTATAACAATTTAAAAACTATTTATTATGTTTTAAAATGTTTTGAAAGTTTTTTATTTTCAATTTTTCTTTAGGATCTTCTTGGTTACGTGGTCTTGTAAATTGTCTCATTCTTAAATTAATATAATAACGTATTGAATATGCCATAATTTTCATGTGATGTTCTGAACATGGAAATGTGACTACCTACTCGATTTTGTAATAATTCGTCTATCACTTCATTAAATACATACGGACTATTTATGTGACGAATAAAACATTCTTCGACATCTAATATGAGTTTGAATAAGTGTAATTATGAGTTTTCTTTCTAGATGCTACTTGGTATAAAATGAGCCTCACAAACAATACTTTTACCTGGGATTAAATCATTACAGACCACTTGCCATTTTTGGGTTAAAGTAGGATCAATAGATGTTTTAAATATGGATAAATTGCTTTTAATTTTGCAAATTGAACAGGTTTTAAGCATTGTACAACTTTAGTTTAATTTATGAAATTAAAATAGAATTCAAATTTAATTTAAAAGTATAATATGTAGGTTATATAATTCAACGCTAGAGCGTGCCACAAGGCGAACTCCCAACACAAGGTAACAATTAAACAACAACATTAACGGAACATGACGGGATCTCGAGTTGCCAAACCTATCTATATAACCGTGTTCGTGGCCTGTCCTACCAGTTACGTTTCTCTACTTTATATGCTATTAACCTGGTAACATTTTTTATCAAAATATGGTTATCAAGTCTTACATGACCCGGGATCTGTTTGTCAGCAGATTGTATAGTTTTTTCAAGTTGGGACCGAACCTGGGAAATGTCATGCATTGCAGATACCGCGCAATACCATTAGACTATTCTTAGGTGTCGGCTGTATATTTGTCGAACAAACACTGTCAAAAGAAATACTATTCGGCTGAAATAATTTCGGTTAAATTATTGTCGGCTATTATATTTCGGCGAAAATATTGAATCTCCAACCATTATAGTTCCCACGTTACTCTCAGAATCTGAAATAATTTTTCTCGTCGACATTTAAATATAGTTAAAGTATTGTACGATTGATATTATATTCAATTTTTTTAGGGCTTAAAATTTAATTTTACTACCCATGTGGACTTCTTAAATATCTTAAAATCTATCATTTATTCCAAAAATTAAATAGTTTTGAAAAAAAAAAAATTGTCACGACGGATTTTTGAAAGTTTTTAAACATAATTAGAGTAGCATACATTCAACATATGTTATGATTACAAAGAGTTATGAAAAAAAAAAATTGTGACGACGGATTTTTGAAAGTTTTTAAATATAATTAGAGTAGCGTACATTCAACCTAGTATACAATTTTCAGGATCCTAAAGCCAAAAATACTATTTTTTGACCTTAAAAAGATCAAAATCTAAAATGTCTATAAATAGCCCAAAATTAAAAAAAATTTTTAAATATAATTATTGTGAATATAGTATTATGAGTTACATATTCGGTGTAAATTTCAATATTTTAAAATCATTTTTTACAAAATTACGAAGAAATAAAAAAATCTTAATTTGACAATATCGTATTTTATTCTTCTAGTTAAAAAATAAAAAAAAATAAAATAAAGTAAAACCATTAGCTCCTTTGCTATGCTTAGAATCTAAAAATAATAAGAAGGTATACATAAAATCAATTATTTTATGTCAATTAAATTGCATCATCGATTTTTACTTCAATTTTAAATTTATTAAAAAAAGGAGTCTTAAACGAATATTTTTGATTCATGTTTAAAACATGTGTTTTATTTCGTTATTGTTTTAATCTATATAGCTACTGTTTATACGTATTAGTTCGTACCTGCTGTAAACGCATTATTATTATACAAATCAGATGTTTGAGATTTGTTTCTATGGTTTTTTTTTTTTTTATCAAATTTGAAATTGAATATTAATGAAATAAGTATAAAGTAAAAAAACAAGTATTATTATCTATTTCATACTATTCGCCTTCAGTTAAAAGCATTTTTCTGCAAAGATGATGAAATTTGAGTGGACAGTAATTGCATTAACTGCACTTGCATGTACGCAGGTCGTTGTGAAAACGGAAAAAAATGAAAAAGGTATTATATAGGAATTCAATTTTATATAGATATAGTCGACGGGTTTTAGTTTGTATTTTATTTTTGATTTTGTTTTCTGCAATCGCTCAGATGGACACCTATATATCGAGAGTGATTTTATTATTTTATATTTTAAGTTCCAAAATTTTTTTTTATATGTAATTTTTATAGCATCATAAAGATAATAATTATGTCCTAATAGCCAGGGCACGGTGATTAAAAGAGTTATCTTAAAAGTATACTTTTTTCCTATATTCTATACCTATCTATTAATATGTAAGTATTTATAGTAGATACCTATATATTAAAATATTTACTATATTATTATTATTATGTTTATTATATGTATATTTTTTTTATCGTCCTATTAATATTCAAAATTTCAAATAGTTTGGATTATCTTAATTTAATTGTAATAATATAATAATATATTAATGTTGTACCTACCAGTATAATATGTTTTGTGTCAATATTTCGAATTTAATGTAGAAAATTATGTAAAATTGTGTACACAGAAAATGGATAATGAGGTGGAAGCGGAACGGATTAAAGCAAAAGATGAGAGTAGATTAATTGAAAAGGCCACACAAATAACCGAGAACTTTGGAGCTGGAAACTCTGGAAAATTTAAATTTGATGTTTATGAATAATATATAATATATAAATAAATAAAACCAGCTAATATCAAATAAACTAAATAATATTTAATGATTCATTTCAATTTTTTTTCCATAAAGGGAGATTTTCTTCGTGTACCTACTACCTATATAAGCTTTCCGCGTAACACAGGTTGATTAGCGCTATAGTAGGGGCGTATATCGATTCCGCCGACTACTGTTCAAAAAAATTATCTATGGACTCCGCCGGCTAATGTTCAAAAAATTTATGTATCGACTCCGCCGACTAAATATTTTATAATCAACCAACGGAAAAATTTAGCACGTAAATTATGGATTATTAATGGATACGTTTGCATAAATATATACCCACATTATATTTTAGATGGGTACCTATATATTTTATTCAATCAGTGAACAACACTATTATATATGGCACCTACCTATACGAATACCGTAGCATATAAAATGTAACTTAAAATAAATCATTACATGAAACAAATGGTAAAAATCAAAAAAAATATTACATTCAAAACTTTAAAATATTGAATAATACATAATTTATTGTCAAATTATTGTTATTATACTATCACATATTATCACATACATTCAGTGGTTGAATTGGGAAAAAAAAATAAGGACGGACTCTGAGCTTAGTTAAAAAATCAGCGTTCCGGGACATATTAAACAAAAAGTAAGCCGTGGAGGATTTCGTCCCCCACACCCCCTATCCAAAGTTTCTTAACCGGGGGACATTTTTAAAAACATTTTAGATTATTATATAACATGAATAGAATAGAAAAATCCAAACATTTTTTTACATCATTGTTGGGTTACATATTTTCAAGATAGCATAGTTTAAGCATTGCTCTTTCAAAATAATTTAATACTTTTCCTTTTAAATGAATAATCGAAGAAGTCGTTGATATAGTCCGAAATTAAGTTTTGATTTCGCCATCCTTTTAGGCTATTTAGCCATTCACGTATAATGAAAATTATTTATTACCTATATGATACCATTATGATTTAATAATATCAACTATTCAACATTTTATATCGTGCTTTTTTTTTTATCTAAAACTTATTATGTGATAAGGACAAAAAACATTTATTTTCGTAATTTCACCATTTTTTTCAAAAAAAAAAAAAAAAAAATTTTAAAAATGTTAAATAAAAATTAAAACAAACACTGCGTTCCTTGCATTCCTTAATAAATAAATTAAGGGGTACGCTGTTAAACATAAAAAAAATGAAGAGTAGCTCTGTCCCCCTGCGTCCTTCCCCAAATCCACCTCTGCATACATTACACATACATACAAATCTATATTGTTACAAAAATAGTCACAGTGTTAAATTAAAACCCGGCGAGTGAAATGCTTAATTTTTACTATAAAAGTGCATATAAAAATACTTAATAAATATTAATACTAACTTATTAATAAATAAATGTATTGATGTACATAATGAAGAAGCGACTGATCAATAGTAGCCGGCGGAATCGATAGCCGGCGGAGTCGATATATACCTTTTTTTCGAAACCGGAAGTTTCGGCAGAGTCGATAAATTCCTCTGTAGTTGACAGTATATTAACACGGCATAATGGTCCCTTAACTGGTCAATATCCGGTATGCACTTTTTTTTCTACATTCTATTCAATAGGTCGCCCACTAGTCGATACTTATTCGATTTTATTCTTATGGTAAAAGGATATTTATGGCAGGGTGCTCAGATTTTCATAATAAAAATACCCGACAAATTTTGACCGGTTCATTTTGTTAACATTAGTAAAAAGAAAATTCAATATGTATAATACTGCATCAAGCTTATTCTAACCTTTGATTTTCAATTATTATAGGTTTATAGTAGATGTATAATGTACCTGATAATTCTAATAAGTAATAACATTCTTATTTTGTTTTAGGGCTTAGGTCGTATTTATATTTTCATGTGGTATATATATTATATTATGTAATGCATACTACTGAATGGTGATTTGTTTCTAATAAATCGGTCAATATTTTTTGAGTTAGTATAAACACTTTGAAAACTTTTTATTTTACAATAGGTAAAATTTTACTCACGAATATTTTAGTAGCTACCTACTATATATAGTCATATCATTTTCACCCTTTCACATGTACACAAAAATACTATATCAAATTTTAATTTTTAAATTGCAACTTTTATTTTTGATTTCAGAAACGTATATTTTTAGAATTAATACAGCAGTCGCATTTATAATTTTTATTTAATAAACCGAAGTTGTTTAGGGTATCTACGCGAAAACACGCTTATTGATAAATTTTTATCATTAAATATTATTAAACATAATCAATTTTATTGTTTTTTTTTTTTTTGAAAGAAATTACTGGACATCTTAGTTTTATATGGGATATTTAGATGAGATACGAGACATTTTCACTTTTTTGTACACTTGGTTGAAGTACAGGGCACAGGACGTTCCCGTGTTTGAGGGATTATTCTAATTATGTTAGATTCCGAGAAAACAATTTACATCGGAGTTTGACAGAAACTTACTAATATTATAACATACTTTTACGAGTTATGCTATGTAATCAGGTAAACAAACAAAAAAAATAAAATAAAATAATTTCAAATATTGTTGTGCACATAATATATGAAAATCTAAAAAGTCGATTGTGTAGAGTGTAGAACTGTATACCCGATCAGCCGTTCGAATTTTTCTTGTGGATACGCTGTTTAAAGATTAAGCTTATTCATAATCATTATTATATTATTTTATATCAAAATCGCTTCATTTCTATGTTAGGTATCTATACTACACCTACCTATACCATGGTACTGTATCCCTCAGTCACTCGGAAAGAATATCGCGTGTACGAAATAGTTGTTAATATGATGGAAACGATAAACGTAATTGTGTAAAGTTTTAATATTACTTAGGTACTCATTATGTGGACAATTAGGGGCCACCTTAGCTTATATATCGTCAACGTAGTTTTATAGAAGACGGTCCACAATTATTGATTTTTATTTTATTCTCTGCGACCACGTATATATAATGATAAATATATATGTATTGATTTTTTTTTTTTTTTGGGTAGGTATTTTTTGTAATTTAAAGTCATATTTTCGTATATTGTTCATCAAACCGAAAGAAAATCATAATTTCATTTTTCATTCATCCCGTATATTATGCGCTGACTTTTCAAATTCGTATAATAAATGTAATATAGTTCAAAAATATGATATAAAAATGTGTTTCTATGGCATAAAAATCAAAGTGACCAGTTGGCATTACTTATGTTTTTTGTTAAAAAATTTTTTAGGGAATTGTTGTAAACTTTAAAGCTATTTTTTTTGTTCCTTTTATATCGTAAATGTATTATCTTAAAGTGGAATTTTCTTAGGTTTTTTTTATTAGTCATCCACTTCTGAACCCTATTATACACTTATATTTATATTATAATATATATATATATATATATAAGTACTTATATCACCCTTTGAAAGATTAAAGTCAAAGTTGTATTTAACTTTTAAATTTCACAATAAAATATAAATGTACCTACTGAGTATATGAAAAATGACAAAAAAAAAATTGAATTATGGAAAATGATCAAATTAATATTGTTTTATCAAAAAAATGTACTCGATTTTGAAATACAATATATCGATGAAAGTGCATACCGCAGTGAATGTGCACGTAAATATACATCTAATATCTATAAACTATTCATCAAATAGTGGCGAAGCCAGCTCCTCTCCCCCTGTGGGTTCAAAGAATGCATGTAAGCCTTTGATAAAGGTACAACTTATCTAAACTTAAATCCTGCATAGGATATTCTCTACAGATCGTCGTACTTCACAATTATTAATTATTTCTAAAATATAGCGTTTAAATCATCTAAACTACACCAATCCCAAAATAATCCCTAAGCCACTCACATTCAATAAATCCATTGAGCCGATTATAGAAATTAACTATAACTTACCTATGTTAGTGAAGTGACCAATAAATATATATGTATATTATATTATATATTTATGTATTGTGTTGTATTTTAGTGTTAATGATATAAATTATTATAGTCTATACATTTTTTTTATTAGTAAAAGATAATTAAAATTAAATAATCTAGGAGATAAAAATAGTATTTAATTTTTTTGTTTTTTTTTTTCTCATCAAAATGGTTAGTACTACGATTACCCAATTAAAATTATAAATTTAAAATTTATAAAATTTAAATAAATATTTATAAACACTAAATTTGTATATTATTTATTATAGACTGCATTTTAATGTAGTGAGCGATTTGAAAGAATCACCCTGAATAGAACAGTGATGTTTTGGAAAACTTTTAATTCAGAGTTCCAATTTCGAATAATATTTTCGAATTTAGAAAAGAAGAAAAAGGATAGATGCAAAAAAAAAAATATTTTGAAGTATTTTTTGTTTCTGTACATATATGTAGATATTTTTTTAAATAGAAGATGCACGTCAAAAGTTTATGTGTTGATGATGCGATATATATATGACTTACAACTTATAACTTTATAGATTTTTAACTTTAGAGTTTAGAGAAACAATCTGTTGATCTTTTCAGTTATTTTCAACTTTAAATTGCAAGCATTAAGGCATACAATCAATTGAATCGAAGATGTCTAACAAATGATGAAAAACATACCAGTATTTAAATTGATATTAGTTATTTTAATCATAAATTGTAATTAAGTTAATTTTAATATTTTCAAAGATTTAGTTTATCCACTAATTATTTATTTTAGTGTTATAAATGCATGATATGATTTTTAAACATTTTATCAGTTTTGGATTAAATACGCAATTTTGCGAATCTGAATTATTGGTTTGGTTTTGTTTTATAAAATGTATACATTTATAAATGTAGTACAGTGTTGTAAAAATGTTATAAAATAATAATAAATTAACTCTTTAATAGTACCTATATGTATGTTAAAAATCCACTAAAAAAAAAAAAAAACAAACGTCAAGTGTTTATAATTTTTATTTATGAAGTTACAAAATTTGAATTTATCAGGAAATAATGCGTAAACATAAACATTATAATATGAACTATTAAATCTATTTTCAAAAATGATATCATTACCTATATGATATTATTAATTCAGACTTAAAAAGTATTTAAATCGGTTATTTATTATGACGACAAGTTAATTTCGTATAATTTAATTCAAATACATTATATATACCTATATATATATTAATTATTATTATTATAGTATATCTACCAATACTTTTGAATATTTTACAAGACATACAAGTATTGAGTATTGAGTATATACTGTAGCAATATGAGTACGAACAATTTCAAAATTAAATTTTCATTCAGAATATGTTGAAAATGTTTGAAAAATGTACAATATTATAACAGTAGACGAATGTTTAACGAATTACGAGTAAGGCAATGAAAAAAAAAAAAAATGGTGGACTAGTACACGAGTTTAGGAAACGGCATGCCTAAATATTGAATATTCGGCGAACACACGAGTCGTGTGCGCGATCCCGATTTTATAATGTTAGTAAATTTCACAATAATACTATTTTTCCAAAGAGCTTATTTACTATTATTCCACGGGTATATAAAATACGGCTATACCAGATACCTAAATACGTTTATGCGCGTAGGTATACTGTATACCAATGTCGGCCGGACGATGACGTTCAATATTCTACGTAGGTATTTGTCTGCGTATTTCCCGGGGATTTATTGACTCTGCCGAAACTTCCGGTTTCGAAAAAAGGTATATATCGACTCCGCCGTCTACTGTTCAAAAAAGTCATGTATTGACTCCGCTGGCTACTATTGATCCGTCGCTTCTTCTTTATGTACATCAATATATTTATTTATTAATAAGTTATACTACTGGTATTAATATTTATTAAGTATATATTATATATTCATTTATATGCACTTTTATAGTAAAAGTTAAGCATTTCACTCGTCGGCTAGATTAAATAATAATATCTTTTCCGTTGGTTGACTATATAAAATATTTAGTCAGCGGAGTCGATACATAATTTTTTTGAACAGTAGTCGGCGGAGTCGATATATAATTTCGATATCTGGCGGAGTCGATACTAAATCGGCGGAATCGATATACGCCCGTATTTCCCTACATTTCTTTGTTTGGGGATTTATCGACTCCGCCGGCTACTGTTAAAAAAAGTAATGTATTGACTCCGCTGGCTATCGATTCCGCCGGCTACTATTGATCCGTCTCTTCTTCTTTATGTACATCAATATATTTATTTATTAATAAGTTATTATAGTATTAATATTTATTAAGTTTATATTATATATTCATTTATATGCACTTTTATAGTAAAAGTTAAGCATTTCACTCGTCGGCTAAGTTAAATAATTTCTTTCGATAAAATGATTCTGATCATACCGGAGATTGGTATAATATACGTACCTATACCTACAAAAATATCTCACACAAATTTCGACTACAATCTTATATCCTATAATATCTTCCTATTGATATTGGCTAAAATGGGTATTCGGTTTGCCATTATTAAATGCAGATGAACCCGGCGAATGTTTCACTTCCGACCCGATGTCAATTTCTTCGGACGATGAACGGGTAACCAAGTTCTGCAATTATTTGGTTGAAAATTATATTGACGATGGATCAACATTTAATCCAAACATTTGGGCATCAAGGGAAATTACATCAGAACGCACTACAAAGAGTAGGTATTGTGAATCTTTTCATTCCAAGTTAAATTCAGAATTCACCAAATTTCATCCTAACATATTTATTTTTACTCATGTTATAAATATGAAAATACAAATAGACAGTTACATAACTTATGAATGGAATAGATATCCCAAAAATAGTGAAAATAGTGCTTTTATAGCAAAAAAAAAAACTCGTTGATCATTTATCCAATGAATTGAATAATAATAAAATTTCTATATTTACATATACCTACGTAAAACGTGTATCCAAATATTACCAAAAGTAATTAACCTACCTACCTATAAACAAATGTTTTTATTTTTTTTTATTCTAAATTGGGCTTTTTGTATCAATTTGTAAATCATAATTTTTAATTATATATGTTTTTTTTTTTTTTTAAATTTATACTGTGAATATTGTAACAATTGATTTGTATATATATATGTAATGTATGTGATAATGTGTGATAGTATATAACAATAAGTTGACAATAACTTATGTATTATTCAATATTTTAAAGTTTTTAATGTAATATTGTTTTGTTTTTACAATTTGTTTCATATACTTACTCATTTATTTTGAGTTATATTTTATACTGCGGTATTTTGTACAGGTACCATATAATATAATGGTGCTGTTCACTGATTGAATAAAATACATAGGTATCTAAAATGTAATGTATATATCTGTGCAAACGTATCCATTAATAATCCATAATTTACGTGCTGAATTTTTTCGTTGGTTGACTATAATATATTTAGTCGGCGGAGTCTATACAATGTAATTTTTTTTGAACTGAAGTCGGCGGAGTCGATGCATAATTTTTTTGAACAGTAGTCGGCCGAGTCGATATCCGGTGGAATCGATATACGCCCTTATATGTTCACACTTTGAAAGAACTACTTACATTATTCGTATTTAGTTCTTCCCGTGTAAGTTAGTGTGTTTAGCTTTTATTTTATCGTTTTATTCAAATTTAAAAATGGATAGCGAAAGAAAAGTAATACAAGTCGGTATTGCGGTAACATATCTTATTCATGCCGGTCATTAATTTACATATTCAATACTATTAGCCAATAAATTATTGACAAAATCGTATCGTATCTGCCGCCGTCGCCGTGACATAGTACATTATGTAAAGCTGGAATTTGGGTGGAGAATCATACACGGTAATAAAGACAATCAATGTTCACGATTCATCAGCAGCATCTATCGAAGTAAGAGCACAACTATAACAATACGAGTGTTCTCGATGTTGAGAGGAGCGAGGAACCTAGTGAGGTTTTACATCGATGTTTATTGTTATTATTATTTTTGCGTTTACAATTTTTTTGACCAAAAAACTCGATCCAACAGAGAAACAATTTATTTCCTTATAATAATATACGGTTTATAATTTGATACAATAAATAATCATCACCATTTATTACGATTAATATAGATATGGAAACAGAATTTATATAATAAAAAATTATTTAAATTTCTTAAGGCCGAGTGATAATTTTTTCAATACCTCTTTATTTTTATAGTAGGTACCTAATAATAAGCTAAATAATATTATGTTATCTAATTTAAAATAATAATATTTATAATTTTGGCAAATATTACCTATATATATATATATTATAACTTATATGGGGTGAAAAATACACAAAAAATTATAAATTAAAATCCCAGGCGAATCTGAGTGTATTCCGACTAGTATAATATTATTTATACATTATTATTTTATATTTTATACTCCAAATTGAGTATATATTTTTGAGGTCAATTATTGAGATTAAGTTCTGAAATTCGTACGCATGATATTAAATTATTGTATTATACTTGTTCCTCTATTGGTTATTACTTATTACAGTAAAATAATCATTATTCCTGCATTTTTAGTCACATTTATGGAATTAGAAGAGGTATGTTGAAATATTTTTAAAAAAAAAGAAAAGTAATACCCCGTGTCCTTCTCCAAATGAAGTACTGTCTTTAATATTTACAAGACTACTATTTTCGGAATTACGAGAAAATAACCATTGCATAATCGATTCTAACGAACATGTATTCATCCCACGTATTTTTTTTCCAATGTTTGAAAAAACAACTTGGAAATATCTAAAAATTAACTCTCTATATACAGGTACATATATTACACTGAACCAAATATCATTGGTAGAATTAACAATATATAATAATCAAATTTTAACAAACGAATATTTGTTGAAATAATAACATTGTTATTATTTTAATGTATATATTATTGTTAAACTAATAAAAAATATGTTTACAATAACAACTACAATTACAATTATAACTATTTGTAAATTTCACCAAATATATAAGTTATAATTCAATAAAAATAATTTGTAAAATGTATACAGATTTTATTATTATAATAAAATATGTTATTAAATTGAAAAATATTCTGTTTAAATATTGACTATTTTGATTAACAAATGGACGTTTGTTCTACGAAGAAGAAAGAAAGAAATGAATACAAAATATTTATAGTTGAATTAAAAAACATTTGTTAATTCAAATAAATTTGTATTCAATTGGACAATTTTACCTAAGACATTGATAAAAGATATTGTTAAATCAATAATACGTTTTGTTATTTTACTGTTAAATTAACAAATATTTTATTTCTAAATCAACAAACATTTTATTGGACGTATATATTAACAACGATATTATTATATTAATGTATATTTTTATTGAAATCACAGATATATTTGGTTCAGTGTGTATACGTAGCATACCTACCCCAACTATAGATTCGATTTGTTACTGGAAAATCGGTATACGCACGAATCATCGAGGAACACTCCTTTTCGAAGACAAATTGGGACTAAAAATAAACAAAAGAAATTCGCATAATTATAAAACAAATACATTCCTCGCTTCGATCAGAATTAGAGATGTAAACTCATGTTCACTGAAAATTTTAATAGTCAAAATTTTAAAATTTTAATTTTTATATATTAAAAAAAAAAAATTAATTGTGCGAGGTTTTAATGATTTGTCATACTGTTCATAATGTTCTATGGTGATACTATAGCCATTATATTACGGATGTTTATATAATGTTGCTATCACGTCTTGTGTATTTTTTATTTTGTCAAGACGTAAGTATTTTTTAAATCGAAACAGAAATACTGTAATATTGTGTGTTTATAGTTAATTTAAGTAGAGAATTATTTACATTTTAACAACTAATAAAAGTCTGATAAACGTATTTTGGTACCTACTAATTTAAAATAACCGATATTATGATATAATAGAACTTTTTTTTTTTCAAGATTTAATTATATTATACATTGAAACTAAAATATGACTGTAATGTTTTTATTCATTTATAGATTACTATATATAATTACCTACTCTACAGCTCGACTTTAAAAATTTTCAACGAAAATTTACGTCACTGATCAGAACCTAAAAGTAGCTCTGTATTCACGCAAACACGAGTACATATTTTAAATGTTATTTTTAAAAACGGTGCGTTTGGAACACGCCGTCAAAATAACCGTAATCGACCGTATAATATAATATACGACGGGATATTGTTCGAGAGATTGATAATATTCTGCCGGAATTTTACAACCGTCGCGGTGTCGCGGCCGACCGACAGATGGCGAAAACGTCTGGCCGGCGTGTGTCACGTGCCGGTCGGCCATCACCAGTGGGAGGGAGGGGGGGGGGCTCCGGAGCAGACGGCCCACCGAACGTGCTCGCCAGTGATGCGTGTTGCGTACGGCCAACCGGTCGCGGCGCACCGTCCCGTTCGTCGTCATCGTCGCGCGATTCGCTTCCGCCGCTAGTTTCCGTTCCGATCGTTCGTGTGGTCCGCGAGCGTGTGCCGGATTCCGCCGTGCGTTCGTTTTACGTCGTCGCCAAACGAACCGAGTCCGCCGCCACCGATGGATGGTCCGAAGACCGCTGCTGCTGTAAACCACGTGAGTAACAATGAAAAATAAAAATCAAATTATAAACCGAGTGCGGGCAATAACATATTTAAGGGGACGTGCAAGTATTGTACATTTTTGGTCTCTTTAGACCCCCTCCTATCCAGCAAATTTCCGATCCCCCCCCTACTAGCATATGTCTGGCGATCCCCCTTCTATTAAAAAAAAAAAAAAATAATAAAAAAATTAATATTTCCGAATTTCATATGAATTAATTAAAAATAAACCAATGATTTTGTTTCATATTTCGAATTTTATTTTACGTATTTTGATAGAAATAAGTAGGTACATATTATGTTGATTTTTTTTTTTTTTTTTATTACTGCTGACGTCAGCATGGTTCTAACCTCCCCATCCTCCTTGTCACCAAATGTAAGCACACGACAGATCTCCCTCTCCCTAGGCATTTATGTAATTACTTGAACGCCCCCTAAAAGGGGGGCCTCACCTTGTTACTTGTTACACGAACTATCAAATATTGTTTTTTTTTTTTTTTTTTTTATTAAAATGTAAAATATCAATCTTTCTAAAATATTGACCAGCCATATACTTGTACCATATACTACTTACCATATACCATACTACTTTGTCCACTCGTATTTATTATACTCTGTGAAAAAATATAAATAATTTTTTTTTAATATTGTAGTATATTTAAATAGATGAACACTAAGAAATAAATAAAAAATTATATCGGAACATAATAATTTTGAAACTTCAAAAAATAATTTTTTTGACGAAAATATATGTACAAGTTTTTTTTACACAACTACAATGTATCAATGCTGAGATAATTTAACAGCTCGGTCCCGGCTACTAATTATTAGGAACACAATATAGGCAAATTAAATCACATGTCGTATCAACGGGCATATTATAATTTATATACTCATATTATTATGTGTATTTTTGAAATTTTCATCACTAAAATGACCTCACAGCAAGTTAAAGAATTTTAATCATTATAATTTATTTAAAAGAGGTAAAAACTGTATAGGTCGGATTTTAAATTATTTTTGGTTTTAAATTTATTTCCTGCTGTAGAATACTGTAAAAATAAACATTAAAATGACAGATTTTAAACAATAAACAGTAGAAAATATACTGGCATAAATTCTACTTTAGTCGCCCAGCGATTTTTAATTCGTTTTTTTTTTTTTTAATTACAATGGTGAAGTCAAATTTTTTTCGGTCGGATTTATTTTCGAAGTTATAAAGAAAAACTTAATTTATTAAAAACGCTATATCTTTGTGAATGTATTAATATAATACATTTTTTTTTCTTTCTTTATGCTTAATAACATGATGACAACAGGTATAGAAAATCGTACTTACTTTTCAAGTGATATGCAAAAACTTAATTTTTATATTTTTTTTAAAAAATGCGATTTAACCTGTTACCTATCCGACGTGGTGTATTACAGCACATCGGGGGTTATTTTCGATTTAATTTGCGAATGGAGCCAGCAGCTACAGCAAGTGTAGCGAACGTTGCCTCCGGCTTCCAGCCATGTTTCTCTAAAATGCTTAAATTTTAAGCTATTACGGTATATTATAAAAAAAGTATGATAAGTAAGTTCTGATTTTACCAAACATTTTTAATTTTAATGAAAAGTATATATAAAAATAAATAAATAAATAAAAAATAATAATTTTTGAAAAAGTAATCACATTTTTTAAAAAAATATATAAAAATTAAGTTTTTGTTTATAACTTCGAAAGTAAGTCCGACTGACAAAATTTTTCTTCACCATCGTAATTAGAATGAAAAAAAAAACTATTTTTAAAAAATATAAAAATCGTCGACTGGTTAAAGTAGAATCGTTCCGTGTCTTGGGTTTCCTAATATGCGCCCCAAGATCAGTAATATTGTCTATTATATGCTCAAGATTCTGCTTTACGGAAAAAATTATTACAGATCGTAAAACGAACCAATATCCACTTTATATTTTTATAACTTAAGTGGACTTATAACTACAAGTCATATTTAATTTAGACTTATAAAATATATTGAAGCGATTACAGAGGTGCTCACATACGAGTATACCTATCCCTTATTGGCCTATTTCCAATTTCGTGCCTTTTTATACTAATTATTATTTCTGTTAGGTATAAAATTATTTAAAAAAAAAAACAATTGATCCTTATTGTTTATAACTATAACTTACTAATAGTTAATAGTTATATAATTAAATAATAATAGTTAGTATAAATATTGTTGTTAAAATATAATTTAATATCCTAGCTCACAGTTTATAAAAGCTACAGATTATATGATTTAGTAAATATTTACCTATATCAAAACACATTTAGTATTTCGTCTCCTAAGAATAAAAAGGTTCTATGTCAAAAAAACGAATTTTTCAGGAGAGTGTTTTTAAGTTTAAAACGGTAATTCATTTTGCATGAATTAGAACTTAATTAGATCAATAATTATCGGATTAAAGAAATTCCAAGATCAATATATTGATCTTGGACGCAGAAAAAATATAAAATCGTTCTATGTAAAAAAGGGATTTTTCAAAAAAATTTATTTGGAACCTTTTTATTCTCAGGTAACGATTTATAATTTAACTACAGGATATATTCATATATTGCCAATTTAAAAAAATAAGATTAAATGACACGTACTGATTTATATTGATATCAAGATATCAGTTTTGGTATTTCCAGTAAGTACTCACACAATTACTCGAATCTAAATGTTTAGTTCTCTATAACAATGTTATTTTATATAGTGAAAGTATTCATTCATACAACATATTTTTTTAATTATCTATAAATTAATTGTTTGAATAGCAAATAAATATTATTATTATTTTATAATTAGTTTTTCTAAAAATATAATTATTCATACACAAATATTAAAAGGTATGGAGTGGATAAATAAATAAATAATACAAATTATGCTTTCAAATTCAATGTATAATAGCAATATCCTACCCACCGGACGAAATGCTTCCACCCCCTACTTACTGGCTTTTTTTTTTCTTCAAAATATAGTTAATTAGTTATAATTAATTTCATTATATTTATTATATAATGATCAAATCAGAATAAATAATGCTGATGATAAAATAATATAATTGTATAATATATTTCATAAAAAAAGCGTGAAATCTGAAATAGGCTAATGAAAACTCGATATATGTGGGTAGCCCTGTAACGTCCTGGGTTTCCTAATAAGCCACCGTATATAATATGGCCAACAACAATAACTTCCAAAACAATTTACTTTTTATTATCATTTTGAGAAAATTAAGTTTAAATATGAATAAGTAATACCTATAAAGGTCCAGTTTAAATTGATTAGTTTTGGTGTAATGTAGAGTATAACCCGTCCAGTTCATCTGCGCCCTCGGTGAAGTCACACGTTCGACTAGATAAGGGGTTCAAAAATATTAATTGAACATTGTGTGATACCTAAAATGTGTGATTTTTATATTATCATGGATATTATTGGGTAATCAGTATTTTTCCGCGTATTCCTTAGAGATAACCTCAAAAAGAGTATGTAGGCAACATATCTGTATTCAGCAATTTTAATAACCCCTACAAATTTAAAAATGTAACGGTCGCCAAGGGTGCAAATGAATTGGACAGGTTATACTCTACATTACACCAAAACTAATCAATTTAAATTTCAAATTTAACTTCAAAACTTTATTTATATATACCTATATTTTTAACTTTTACTATACCTAGATTAAAGTAAAAAAAAAAAAAAAAGGAATAATAGCAAATATTACATCAGGAGCCCCATTATTTAATTATTTTCCTCACTCACTATTTTTGACCTTTCCCTGAAATTTTTGATATTTTTAATTAAAATTATTAATTTTGGTAAAAGTTTTCAAATCTAATGAATAAACTCTCCAATAAAGTCAATCATTTTAAAAGATTATAATAATAAAGTAGCAGTGTTCAAATACTTGCATTTTTTTTTACAATTTTGAAAATGTTAGGTAATTTGAAATATAATATAAAATACATGATTAATTAAAAAGGAAAAATTATAATTTCATAAAACAAATATACAAAATATTTTAGATTTTCAAAATGTTCTCGATAATTGTTTCTTTATATTTTTGGAGGGTTTTGAGTAGGAAATTAATCTAATAATTTAAAAAGATAGAAATATATTATATAAGTAATTTAAAAATGTTTCTGTATTAGTATCATTTTGTATTGTTTGATGTTAGTTGAAAAAATATGTTAACGCAATACTATTAAAACAAGGTTTATAGTTAAAACACCTATTATTGTGAAACCGATAAGAGGAATATATTTTGGAATGAACCGTATTATAATTTTTAATTTACTAATTAATTAAAATAGTAAAAATTATTAACTTTTTAAAACTATAATAACACGATTTCTAATTAGTTAATTTTAATTAAAAAAAAAAAACGAAATTATTTTCACTCAAAAATTTCATTCTTCATCGATTTAATAATAAGCGTATCAATACTAAAATTATTTTGATGACTTATTTTAACATATTTGTTATATAAAATAATAAAGATAATTAAAAATATCAAATTTCTAGAATTCTTACATTTTTGAATTACAATGAAATAACTTGATAAAATCGATTTAAAAACTAGTGTATATTTTAACACTTATTCCATATTTTTGGCAGTTAGCTGTTATTGTTTATCTGTGGTAACTAATGGGAAAATTAAAAAAATATTTTTCTAATATATTATCCACGTTGAATTTTCAATATATATACATGTAAATATTTCGATTTTTAAATATAATTACTGCTTATATTGCTTCAAATAAATTATCAGATTAATTAAAAACCCATTGTTAAATGATTTGGTCCTGGTTTAATTTTTTTTCAATATAATTTTATAATTTATTAATTATTAAGCAAATAATCACCAGTTTATTAATTCGAATATCGATTTTGATATATCAAATATTCAGGAAAATAATTCGAATAATACAGCAGTAATATATATGAATATAATAGTTTCTTGTGCGGTTTGAACAAAAATTTTGGTATTGCTCTAAATAAATTTCATAAAAAAAACTCGTGGTGTTTACATCGGAAAAATTATTTCTAAAAGTTCCTATACCTATCTATTTAAATATTAAAAATAAAATTGAACAATTAAAACATACATAGTAAAAGGATTAACAAAGGGAAACATGTTCAAAAATGTGAAAAACTGAGTAAATAGCTGCAGATTTTGGAAATTCACACACATAAATATTGTTATACATGTGTAGTAGGTAATCATAGATTGTGTAAGTTTATATTATATATTACTATATTGTTATATTATTGTATTATATATTTACAAGAGCCGAAAAAATTGAAGATTTTTCGTACTGCGTAGTACTTACACGTACTTCATATTCTTTAGTTCAAAGTGAACAATAAAAAAGCCGGTCAGTAGGTTGTGGAAGCCCTTCGCTCGTCGGGTGTCAGTATTGGTGGATGCACTTCGCTACTGGGCAGGGTACTTTTGGTGGATGTATTGAATTTGAAAGCAATGATAAATCATTGCATTCAATAAAACGATTCTGAGTGTAACTTCGGTGTAGTATACATAACATTACACAGTATATCATTCATCATTGAAAATCACAATTTTTGCCCAGGTCTTAAAATCTCATTTTACCAACTATTTGGGCTTAAATACCTCAAAATTGATAATTTTGCAGAAAAAATTAAAATGACTATAAAAAAAAATTGT